>VWPU01012117.1:0-76661 GCA_013398955.1 Callaeas wilsoni
GCTGCGGGCGGGCCGCGGCTGCCCCGGGCCCTGCGCGCTGACGGGCTCCCGCCGCAGGCGCTGGTGGACGACACCGAGGATGTGTCCCTGGATTTCGGCAGTGAGGAGGAGCTGGCGCTGCGGGAAGCGCGGATCAGGTAACGGCGCGGAGGCCGCAGCATCGCGGCGCCCGGCCCCGGGCGGCCCTGTCTGTTCTGGTGTACAGAAAACTCCATTTAAACACTTCATTCCCATTTTTAACAGGGAGGGTGATCAAGCGCTGGAACAGGCTGCACGGGGAGGCTGGGGAGTCTGTCCGGGAGATGCCCGGGCTGCAGCAGGCGAGGCCGGGCCTGGCATCACCCGGTCACTGGAAATGAAAACCTGACACTCAACATCTCAAACCCCAAGCAAACAGTGCTTCAGTTAGAGCTGGAGCAGTGGAGAGTGCTCTCAGCTCCAGCAAAGCCTGCTGTGCAGCAGTGCTCAGACATTGCAGTGCACACCTGGCTGAAGGGACATAGCCAGATAGCTGCAATAAAACAGTCATGATTTCCTGCCACGGGATGTGACGTTGTGTGGAATATAAAATACCTTATGCTTGTAGACGTTACCTGAGAAAACCCAACCCGTTAACCCATTTCATCTGTTAGGCTAAGCAGTCTGCCCTTGGGTTCCTCTCCAGAGATGTCACTCTGCAGCCCTGGCCCCACAGAGGTCCCAGGTGACAGCTGTTCAATCAGTGCCTTTTGAAGAATCTCCAATCAAAGATTGGGAAAGGAAGAGTTTTATGTCAGAAGGAATTAGGCATGCACTGATCAATAATGTATATAATCAGCTTTGATGTAGATTGCTTTCTTCTACCTTGCCTCAGTTCGGTCTGGTCCATTACAATGATAATATTTCTTGTAAGTGTAAACAAAGAAATAGAATAGATGTTAAACCTGACACAGCATTATCTGAGATAATGAGCAATCGTGTGCCTTAACAATAGAATTACTCTGTTTTACTGGTGTCTAGAGAAGCATTTCTGGCTTTGGACTTTGCAAATACTTGAGTCAGCCCTGACATAAGATTAACCTTCCCAGAATTGCCTTGATTTTCCACCTTAGCAGCAGCACACATTTTAAATGAAGATTTATATTTTGGTGCAATCTTGGAGAACATAACCTAAAGGACTTGACTAAGCTGGGAAATACAGCTTAGAAGTACCTTGATCACATGAGCCACAGATTCTGTCTGAGGGACCAGACTAGACGTAGGATGAAGTGAAACCACCCTAAAATGTTTGTAGGAGGTCCACAGCACCAGGGACTTTACTCTAGAGATCCTAGAGATTCCTCCTGATTCATGTTACTCAGTAATACAGGACAGGTAAAGTATCAGCAAACTGTACTGTTCTGTGATCCACTTTTTGTAGACACTGGTTTCATTAGAGACAGCTCATCTTTCTTGTCCTCTAGACAATATTAAAAGATTGTATTGAAAATTCATCTGCCATAGAATGCAGAAGTGAAACTGCTTACACTGGTCACATGTTTGTTTTTATATTTCTGAAGAGTCCTGTGCAAATGAGCCTGGAACACACCTAGGTGCTGTAAAATTCTGTCTTATTAGAGGGCATAGCAAGATGTTCTAATAATTTGTCTTTATCCCAATTTCATATATCTTGAACTTGGTTAGAATTTGCATAGGCGGTGACAAATTGTGCTTTCGTGATTCTCTGATGTATGTGCAAAAGGGCTCCTTAAAAGCAAAAGGTTAGTGGCTATTTTCCTAAGAAATTGGAAAAAGATAAGTTCATTGCAGTACCAGAACTTTGGATCTGGAAGTCAGGAGCATATGATTGCTTCTTTTACAAATCAGCCAGGAAATACGATGATCAAGCCAGAGGAGAGAGCCCGTTTATTCAAAATTTACCTCAATATATTCTGAAGTATCAGACAGAAGCAAAAAAGGCAGCATGTAGAGTGCTGCTGTGGTACTTCTGAGCAGGTACCTGGAATGATTCTCCTGTAGTTCACTGGCATAGCTTAGGCCTGACCCAAATTTGAGGCTTTAACATGGGATGCAACTAAATTGATTCCAGCTCTTTCCTATCCTAAGAGGCATCATGCCCACAAACTGAACAGAGGTTATTGTAACAAGGTAGATGGCAATCATTTAGCCTTGAGGCTTCAGTTCTACATCACATGGATGTTTAGATGCAACAGGAAAACTAGAAGTCCAAGCAAGTGGGTTGCTGTGCTTTCAGGAGCAAACGTATGCCACTGAGCCAGTGCAGAGTTGCAGTTTCCTTTGTCCTTTCCATAGTCTCACTAAGTGTTTGGCACTGTAATAAATGAGAGCTTCTTGCTCATGTGTTTTTTGTTGTTTTTTTTTTAGTAAATACCCTTCAATGTTTGACATTGGAACAAATTCAGCATCTGAACAGTAATCCTGTTGTAACCCAGTAATACTGCTGAATCTGCCTTCCAAAATGAAACATGACTTCTCCAGAGTTACTGCCACATTTGAAGCACTGATCCATTAAAAAGGCTCAGGCAACCCCGGTGTGCTTTGGGGTTGTGATCTGTGAAAGCTGCTCTTGACTCAAGGGTGCCACTTCCATAATGGACTCTTAATCTTCTTGGCCAAGATCAAGGCTTGAAGCAGCAAGGCACTGTCTGTTTCAGCCAGTTCCCAATATCCACTCCACCCACCTGGCTGCTTATGGCAGAAAAAGCCCCTTCGCTTAAAATGTCACATGTTCAGTTCTAAGTCAGAAGAAGTTTATGGAAAGTTTGAAGTTTGCATGGGCATGACCAGGAGTAAATATAAACTACAACTGTGCATCATTCTTCCCTCTCCAGTCATGTGTGTAGTACTACAAGCACAGTATTGCCATTAGAGAAACACCAGAACAGTTAAACAGCTATAGAGCAATAATTTAACAATAAAGATATTTAACTTGTAATTATTATACTTCTATAACTATAATTTGAGTTTATAATAAGCAATTTTATATATATTATATGTCTCATTTTATTAAAAACAATAATAGAATAATATTTAATAGTTAAATAGTTGATTATGCCCTAGGCCATACTTTTGTTAATTGGCCATACTACTGTTAATTGTTCACAGAGAGGTAGCAGCTTAATGAGATAATTGTTGACTAAAATATTTTATTCAGCTATTTTATTCACTAACCTTCGAGGAAGAAGTTACTTAACTGCAGGAGCCTGTAGTTAATTCTCACTTTCAACTAATTAACACAAACAACTGTACAGAGTACGATTTTTACTTGGCATATTACCCTGGAAATTGTTCTGTGCTCATTACAGCATGCTCCAGCCCCCCCATCCTACTGTGCAGGCCAATATTCCATGTCACATAGTTCCTTCTTTCACTGAAATTTCTCTTTATTTTGTTACAGACAAAATTTTGTTCAATGAGCAAAGCATAAATACTAGTGAAATCAAGAAGCGATAATCCAGAAGAACTGTTAGATTCCCAAATCATTCTGCCTGTCTAAAAGGAGGTGTTTGGGTTTAGACTTTAAATATGAGAGTTCATTTTGTCTTATAGCAAACAGCTACAATTTTTTTTTTGTTTGTTTTAGAGTTCATGTTTTGTTTTCAAAGCTGTTCTGAAAGGCGTAAGAGCTCTTTCAATTCTTTTGTGCTTTGCAATGTTGATTCATTTCATGGAACAATGAGGATTTTATGTTGCACACAACCGCTAAATTCCTTCACACAGTACCAAAGAATCTGGTGAAGGGCTCCATATTTTGTTCTATCTTTGAGAAAGTTTTGACAGGAACACCATATTCGTCCTTTAGCTTTAGACTGAAGCTTGGCTATTGAAAATACCATTGCTTTGATAATGAAGATACACACAAACATTTTAAATAATAGCAGCTGCCAACCAAACTACCATTATAAACTTGAAATAGCTGTGTTGTGCTACATTGTCAGCAAGTACTGTAATGTTCCCTGCTGTCCCATAACTTCATATATGCTCTGTGTTTTCTCTTTTCTAGGCACCCACTGGCCACCTTTTTCCACCTGTTTTTCCGAGTGAGTGCTATTGTTACCTACTTGTTCTGTGACTGGTTCAGCAACAGCTTTGTTGCCTGTTTTGTCACTATTCTCCTCCTTCTGTCCTTTGACTTTTGGTCTGTCAAGGTAAGATGACCCTGAATAGTAATTACCTTGAAATCATTACTTAAAACAAAAAAATTGAAATATGTATAATGACAGAAGTGACAAAATATTGCAATTTGTTAATTTATTAAATGTCTAGCCCATTTTAATGAAGATGTTCACACATGTTAGTTATTTAGCACCATGTTTTCTATGGCTGACTACTAAGGTCTACTAATATGGTGAGAAAATTGCTTTGCCATAGGTAGATTTGTTTGTATGCTTTCCCCCTTAAAAAAATAAATTAAAAAATTAAAGTAGTACTGGCTTTCAGTAATGGATGCCCAAGGATGTCCATATCTGCAGCCCTGTGCCCAGACCCCACAGAAGGGGCTACAGCAGACTCCTGAAAGCCCAGCTATAGCTCTGGTGCCCTAATCCCATGCAGGCAGGTGGGTCAGGCCAGTCCAGGATCCAGGGGCTCCACATGTGGAACAAGGCTTTTGTTCTGTAGAAGTGAAGCATCAATGCACCTCCAGTATTCTGAAAGCTTCTGGTGTTCATCCAGGTGCAGAAATACTCTCTTGGTTTGTTTCCTTGCTCCCACACAGCTTACTTGCTTGTCATTAATCTCCCATTTTTCAGTGTGATTTTGTTCTCAGTATTCCTCTTTTACTGAGGAAATTTATTTATTGGGTGCTTGAAAAAGATACAACCTATAATTTCTTATATACAAAAAGTGCTATTGTGCTAATTATCATATTGAAAGAGAACAGGCCTCTAAATTTGTAACTTCACCCATCGTTAATGGCTGTTGTACTCAAGCTGGCACAGCTTTTAGAAGTAATTTTAGTATTTGATAAAAGAAGATGATTTTTGAACATGCTTGTCTTTTTTTTTAGTTTTTCTATTTTTAACTGTTAAACTGACAAGTGACTTGTGCTACTGATTAATGCAAATAATGGTTTCATCACTAGAATGTGACAGGAAGACTCTTGGTTGGTTTGCGTTGGTGGAACCAGATTGATGAAGATGGAAAAAGTCACTGGGTGTTTGAAGCAAAAAGGGTAAATATATCAATATAAGTAGGTACAGGGCAAACAGAATCCATAGGAAATTTGTAAAGCTTATACCAAGTCAAATAAAGTAACAAATGAGCACCTTTGTAACAGTTACTTTTTATCCAGCTTCCATAGAAAACAATGCCAGTATTCAGGTGCAAGCACTGGTTTGTCACATCCTGGAAGCATTCAGGGCAAAACAGGTCTCACAACATTGTCAGCATAAGGATCAGCAGAATAAATATTCATAGCATGGTGCTATATGAAATGTTTCTGGTAGTTCTATTTTATTTTCTAGTGAGAATATCTTGTAATAAACACATCTTTCCATAGATAATCCCAACACAGAATCCTCTTCAGGAAAGATCTACTTGGAAACCAATGCTTAATAGTTCAGATTTAGTATTTTGAAGTTAATATTTTATTCACATTCATGAAATATGGTGGGAAAGGGAACCTGGATCACGAGTGTTCTGATACTGCCAGTTTCCCCCAAACACACAGAGGGGGGAAAAAAAAGAGCACTATAGGATGGCATTTGGCATCACTGCCAGAGTCAAGACTTAGGGTTTTGCTTTTACTTGCTGACATTCTCTCTGCAGCCCCACTGAGCCTGGCAGAGCAGCACCCAGGTGCTGCTCACCGGGACATTCTGTGGAGCCCTCCAGCTGTGTCCCCAGCCCGGGCAGGTGTCCCGGAGCTGTCCCGGTGTGCGGGACCGCAGTGCCCTCTGCAGTGCCCTCTGCAGTGCCCTCTGCAGTGCCCTCTGCAGCCTCGGCTGCGGCGCCGGGGTGCCCGGAGCACGGAACACAAATTAATGTGCTTCCTCTTAAGTCTAAGGGAGGCCTGAAGACAGAATAGAGGAAACTGCAGGAAAGAATACATGGAAAATTCAATATACTGAAAATTAACTAAAAAGCTTTTCAGTTTTCAGAGTGGAGGAGTCCAGAGGGTTTTCTTTTCTAGTTGTGATGCTTCTGTTTCAGAAGTTGGCACTAGTGGTCATTGAGTGGTCTGAAGGCTTGAGTGAGATTTTAAATTTTGGAAAGACCAGAACCTTCTGAACTATTCTCTTACTTTAGGGGATTTTTCCTTTTGTTCTTTTTAAAGTGTGGTGAGTGATGAGCCCTTCAGTGTAGACAGACACATGTGAGTTGTGCTGACCTGAAGAAATCTGTAAGCAGGGCTTTGCAGCCTGCTCTGAAGTTTTGTGCTCCCCCTGAAGAACAGACGGAGCACGGGGCATAAGGCTGCCCCTGGCAGTTACAGTGTGCCCAACACTAGCACAACACAAGAGGCATTTTCAAAGCCACGGTTTTTAATTCATGGAACGTCAGCAGAGTTCAGAAGCAAACCCCAAGCATTAGTTTATATAATAGGAAAATAAGCTTCATGCAAGATTTAAATTAAGCTAAGATATGGCATCTTTTTAGGAAAATGTATGGAAATGTGCACTTTTGTGAGAATTCCAGTCTGAACTAGAACTGATAAATCCTGTGGATGAAAATGCTGTCATGTACAGTAGGGCATCAGGAAGGAAACTTGGCATGGGCTGCTTCTCTTCTTAGTTAATCTTCTTCTATGCATAAGTGAAATCTTCCTCCTCTGTTCATTTGTCATTTATTGTGGGTTTTGACTTTGTGACTAATAGTCTCAGTTTTTCCTTTCAGGTGCCTACAATAGCTTCCTCAACTGAAGCTGAAGCCCGAATCTTTTGGCTCGGTCTCATCATCTGCCCAGTGATTTGGACAATGTTTTTGTTTAGCACCTTGTTCTCCTTGAAGCTGAAATGGCTGGTGAGTCAGGGGGTACTGAAGACAATCTTGGTAGAGAGAAAACCCAGATCTGTTAGTTTTAAACCAAATCTTCCAATAGTACAAAAATTCCACCAACAGCTTCAGAGAATCCTGAGGAGTTTTCTGCAGTCAAGGCCTGCACTCTGGAATGGACTGGTAATTGTTAGCTGCCCTCTACTGAGTTATCAGACACCAACTCCTTCATGTACAGAACCTCAAGTGGTGGGCAAAATTTTGGGCTTCTGTTTAACTGTAGCAACTTACTCTCCCCCAACTTATTTCAGTCAAATGAAACTAATAGGAGAGGACAAAAAATGAACCAGTGATGTTGGTTTTCAGGTTTTTAGGTCTCCCAGGAACTTAATTGTACTTTTAAAAGTAAGGATTTTAGATCTCTGGTACTATTCCCTTTTGAAAGAACCAGCATCATTAGCTCTTAAGACTTTGATAAATTGAGCTATAAGTAAGTATTTTATAATTACTCTACTTATGTGTCATCTACTTAAAAAAAACTCCAACACTTTTTATTAAATATGGGAGGAAATTTACCCATATATTGCATTACATTAAGTATGAAATCTTCACATTTTCCCCCTGTAAACATTAGGTGCTTGGATAATTGCCACACTATTCAGTCAAGTTCCCAGCCATGCTCAATACAATTTCTTAATTCAGTTTGAAAAGATAAAAAGCGCCTCCGACATGTACAGCTACATAACCAGTAACAGCCAAGATTGCATATGATTATTCAATTAAACAAGAAATTCAGCTATGGGCATGAATCAATTGCAAATCATTAACTGCTTTCTGGTGCCCCTAAACGAGCAATAGTTAAACCAGCACTCTTTGTTCATGGCTCCACCTTTATTTTTGAAAAGCAGAGATTGTTTGCTAAGCCAAGAGTTGCTTGGAGACAGAACTATAACTGGCACAGGAGGCAGGTTGCCCATGTGCTTGTAAAAGGCAAGTTACACAAATGAAAATAAAATCACTTCTGGGAAACTGGTTCTTAAGGCTAAGGGAAACATTTTTATGAATTACTGCATTAGTCAGATTGGTTCCACCTGCTGCTAAGCCTAAAGTACCAGAAAAGGAGCTGATTATTTTCACTGCCTGTCAATGCTAGATAGGGAATCTATCTATGGATGCTCCTTGTACATCTGTAAATTACAGATCTTTCTTGTTTATAATAAGGTGTTTGTCAGCTAAACAGGCCCCTGCAGGTGTGCCATGTATCTGGATGTAAAACTTTTAGATACGAATGCGGCTTAAAAAAAGTGAAATATTTCTGGAATCTGTTGAGTAGGTCCTTTTTTGAGTGCTTTCAGGAAAGCAATGAAGTATTTCAAGATCCAGAATGACAAAACTGGTATTGGTGTTTTGATAAAAAAGAGGTATTTTGTAGAAAGGAACTATTGTGTTTGACATGATGGGATGTCTTTAAAGGCCATGTATTACTGGGAGGAATATCCTCCTCTTACAGCACGTTTATCTAGACAGTGTGTACACACACACACACGCACGTGTATATCCTACACAGTCAATGCATAGCCATGGATTTGTCCCTGCTGAACTCTTGTTTGTCCACAGGCTCTCGTGATTGCTGGGATCTCCCTCCAGGCTGCTAATTTATATGGCTACATCCACTGCAAGCTAGGGGGACAAAAAACCATCAGCAGAGTAACCTCAAGGTTGTTTGGCACCGCAGATGTTCCCAAGAGTAAGTACTGAGCTTCAGCCCATGGGGTAGCACAGGCCAGCCTGCCTCTCAGGGCTGGTGCCGGCTCTTCCCCAGTCTCAGTTCCTGCAGTGAGTCCAGGGTGATGCTGATTCTCCAACAAGCCTCTCTGGCAGTGTCACACACCCCAGATCACTGCTCCATCTTTGGGAGCCTGCTGAGGTCCACAACTGAGCTGCTTCCAAGCTCCCAGAACAATGTCCTTAAGTTATATCCTTGGAGTTACTCTAATTCTAATGTCTCTGCATAAGCACAGCTGGAAGAGCCATCTTCAACCCTCAGGCTTCCAGCTGGCAGCTCTCTGCTTCTGTAGGAGATCCCTGTGTCCCAGGTTATGCTTACAGCCACGTGTGCTCTGTTCCCTCAACAGGACAGAGCAGGAGAATTTCAGAAGATGGCACTGAAGAACATGGGAAGACAGGCACTAGGTAACCAAACAAGGAAGAGCTAAAGGATGAGCAGTAAAAGAAGTAATTCATGAAAGCTGTTCTTCATGGGAAGATATTTAGATAAAGCTCTTCTAGAATTATGCCTGCATGAAATAAAGTCATTTATGTTTTGAGTCTTTAGATCCTGTAAGGTTTAAAGCCTTTGTTACTTAAAAGCTTCACCAAAAAGTTGTGTGAGCACAGACAGTGCTCATGGTTTATACGGAGCACGCTGCTTTCAGAAAAGTTGTCAACTAACCTCACACTGTTGGATTATCTTAACCAGGAATTACATGTAATGAAAAGACAATGCTAATTTGTTTAACTTTGGAACTACAATAAACAAAATCAAACTGCCTTTCCCTCTTGTACACAATACTGATTTTTCAGAGCTTTCAAATTACAATCCCAAAGGGCCTCTTAGTTATTAAAGACACTGAATGTTTATTTTTTAATGTTCAGGCTTACGGTCAAAAAGAAGAAAACAGAAGTCATGGACCATGTTCACACACTACTTGTGTGAAGCTAGCAGTTACATATAATTAAAACATTAATCTTGTTTTGATACCTGTAAAAAAATAAATAAAGCAGTGCACTTGTACTATACTACTACCCTGGCTTTCACTCCACTGAAAGGAGACACTGAAATGATGTTATTCAGGGAGAGAACAGGCATTGCACTCACCCTTGTGCAGTACGCAGGACAAAGGCTGCTGCACGTGCCCCAGTGTCAACCCAGCATGTTTTATATCCAGCCTCCTAAATGGTGGTTGTGTATGTGTGTTGCATACTCACATCTTCAGCTGTGACCTTCAGAGTCAGGTTATTGGTACCATGACAGTGGAGGCAGAATGCACTTGGTAATCCAGATGCAAACTCACTTTCACAGCTCTCTAGTGAGGGAAGAACTACAAGAATCTTGAACTGTTGGAAAAAACAAGGCAAGAGCCTTTATATTAAGAATTTATTTGCAATATACAAAAAGAATACATTCCTTTATTAAATCAAGGCATAAGTTACTTTTCTATAATTAAACATGAACTACATTTTTATTCCATTTACAGATTACATTATCTTTTCTTCTTGAAAATGGTGTTGTTCACAGTATTCCTGAATTCCTGCAAAGATGGAGAAAAAGTAATATAAGTACTATTTCAGTTGTACATTAGGAATTTGTTGTTGCTGCATCTGTCCCCTGTGGGTACAAATATCTGAAGTTGGGCCTTCCTTACACTGAAAGTGGCTTTAGGATTATTTTTAAACAGCACAGCACCAGCTGTTTAGGGAGTTTTTGCAAGGGGTTTTTGTGTAATTACAGTTAGAAGTGGAGGCATTGATCAGTCAGCTGCACCCCACTGGTTATGGTGTGCACCCCTCCACACACCTGCTAGACAGCCTCAGAAGGTTTTCTCAGGGCACAAGGACAACCCATCTTCTCTGAAAATGAAAGTTTGACTTCTCTGAAGTCTGGTTTCTTCATTGAATACAATTTCGTTATTGCTTTAACAGCCAGTCAGAAGTGATGCCCAGAAGCAAACATGGTCCTTGCACCTGTTACTTTCAGAATTGCTGTGCACCTCTCCTGATTTTATTATTTGTGGCAGAGTAACACAAGCCTGTTTAACACCTTGTATATTGCAGCAGTGCTCGGAACCAAGGGGATTCATTTGCACAGTGATTCTCAGACTCACTCTGAATGATATTCCTGTAAG
Organism: Callaeas wilsoni; assembly: GCA_013398955.1. NCBI lineage: Eukaryota > Metazoa > Chordata > Aves > Passeriformes > Callaeidae > Callaeas > Callaeas wilsoni. Next base: position 10,842 of record VWPU01012117.1, read on the forward strand.
ATAACGTAGCTGGAGACTCGGGGGCTTCAGCCAAGAAAGACTGGCCTCTGTCACAACTTTTTCCTTGAAGGACAGAGAAAAACACAGAAGCAAAGCAACAGGAAAAGATGAGCTTTTCTTTTTTAAGCCTTTACCCTGTTCTAGTTACACCTTTTCAAAGAGCCATCTGCATCTATTCCTTTTAAGAAGTCCTGAAGTCAGTAATAGGACTAGAAATACAGTGTACAGTGTGTCAGAGGAATAGTGCTAGCGGAAACTTTCAGTTGGGAGTACTGAGCTGTTCCTTGATGTCATTAACTCAGGTATTAATTGGTAACAGCTAGTGGGCAAAGAACCACATCTCCTCATGACCCACAAGAGAATCTGGGCAGTGCCAGTAACAGTGATGTTAAAGAACTGGTTTTAATGGTTAACATCTACAAAATATTCTTCTTCAAAGTGGTTATGATTTTATTCAGTCTGCATTTCCAGGTGATTACACCAAAAAGAAAGACGTATTTCAGATATGATTAGAAAGCTGAAAAGATGCAGCATGTAATCTTAATTTATTAAAGAAAGGTTAATGAAATTATCCCAGCACTTCCCTCATTCTACACCATGCTATGTCATAGTTCCAGTGACTTGATTCAAAAAACCATTGTATCTAAAAGTGCTGAGAGACAAAAGTGCCCACATCAGGGTTTTCCAGCAGTAACATCAGTACAGGAGGAACAACTTGCTTTAAGTGCAGTGCAGTAAGTGACTTTACCTATCTGTGGATCCAGAGGCACTTTACCCAGGAGGGAAACATTCAAGTTCTGGCACATCTTCTCCGCACCACCAGTAGTTGGGGGAAAAATCTGAGATTCATTCTGGGACAACATGAAACTAGTTAAAATACTGCAATTCTGAGAATAAGGCATTTTTGGATCAATGTTTGATATTGAAGCAATGCCAAGGAAAAAACACTGTAATACACAGCCAGCTTTACCTTACACTTGGGACACACAAAGCCGCTCATGTTCTCCACAACACCGATGATGGGCAGCTTCACTTTGCGGCAGAAGTTGATCTCCTTACGTACATCCTGAAGTGACACTTCCTACAAATATTAGCAAACATTGGTATTTCAGCTGTAATGTTTCATGCTGAATCCATTCAGTTACCTCCTTAGAGCTACTTTATAATGAATTATTACTGCTGTCTTAATATTTTTAGGAACACAAACCTGTGCTACGAGCTCTATCAACAATTCTATGAGTAGCAACAGAGCAGGTACAACAGTTCACGCCTACTGCATGTGGTTCTGTTTTGAAATCTGACTCTAGTCAAGATTCACCCATAATTATGTTTTATCTCGTATGTTTGTCTCATATCTTAACTTTTTATCAACTTTTTATCAAAAGTTATCAACTTTTCTACATTTTCATTTTACAGAAGGACCCTTGGTATTCTCCACAGAGCGAGGACAAGAACCACTGGGCTTACAATTGTTACCTCTTTTCAAATTAAATTTAAAATACCTTATCCTCTCCTCAGAGTTTTCACGTATATGACTGACCTCATTCATTCTCCTGTTCCCTTCTTTCTTCACCACCTCTCTGGTATTGTCCTCAACACTTCACGTCATTTATATGTTATCCTATCAGCTGTTGTGGAAATACTTCGTGTCCTGTGCTAGTTTGATCTCCTATTCCTTTCCAAACCAGACACGAAAACCTGTGCTTGAACTGGGTGTGTTTTTAGTTTCAGCTTTCCAGGGGCTGATTTCTCTTTTAAAAATGCACATGACAAAGCTGCCTACTTCGGTGGGTCACCTGGAGGTGACAGACTACTTCACAGCTGTGCACAGCTTATGACTTCAAAATGAAGCTTCTTACGAACACTCTTCTGAACATTAAGCTATTGGTGAGTAAATTACAGGTCCCCAATGATGTGAACTCTGATTCTGAAGGAGGAAGTGAAACACTGCATTTCCTTTCACCACACAGATCACAGCAGCTTTTGATTGTGAACTGCGGTGGTTTAGCGACTCACTCGGATCCCCACCCAGCTCCACTGAGACACCCACCTAACCCACAAACCAGTGAGCTGCAGGCACAACAACAAAGTCATTTCCCTGAGATTCTGTACCCTTAGATTTCTGTGAAATCAACAGCCTGTAACCCAAGGACTGCCTTTAACTGCCATGATGCTTCCCTGGTGGAATTTTGGCTCATACCTGGGGGGTGGTGACGATGACGGCGCCGTCGATGTGGGTGGCACTGAGGTACTGCACGATGGACAGGTGCTCATCTGACGTTCCTGGGGGCGTGTCCACGATCAGGTAATCCACTTCACCCCAGTCCACATCACGCAGAAACTGCTTGATCAGCCCTAGAGGAAACGGTAAGAATGTGGAAGAGAAAAAGTTATCTTCCTGTATTTCTAATTTCAGAGTCCTAGCTTACTACCCTATCTTTACGTTAGTAAACAAGTTCATGATATTTCTGTACTTGAAACCTTCCAAGTAGGTAAATTACTGTTGGAAACACTCAATTCATACCATTCTTTTTTGGTCCTCTCCAGATGACAGCATCATCAGGACTACTGAGCAAGAACCCCACTGACATGACACCTAAGTTTTCTTCAACATACTGAAAGAGAAGTAGAGAAACAGAACAGTGAAGAAAGAGTAGAGAAACCAACTCTGAACCACTATTTTACAGAAAAAGCAGGTGAGGGAGAAGACATTAATGAAATAAAGACAGAGAACCTTATCTTTTATCACAGGGCATTGAAATACGCTTCCTGTGCAACACTCACCAACTACACTGAGACTGAAAAAATGAAATTGTTACAGCAGTTTGTGGCATCACTGGAGACAATGTAAGGATAAAAGCACCTTTCCCTCGCAGCACCGCTGCCTTTCTAACAGCATGCACGCTACAGGGGATCTTTAGACAACCAACTATCCTACATAATCTTCTCTGCATTTTCCAAAGATTAATACAGTTTTTCTTGGGTGCAAGATACTTCTTGGCTGTCACAGAAAAGATGACACACTACAGCTGCATGACACCCCAAAATAACAAACCTGAGTAACATATATTTATTGCCCATAGTAGCAAAGTCAGTAAACATAAGATAATAAAACTACTTTAGAAATACAGTATTACTATTATTAACAAAAGAAATTTAACACTCTGATCTACATAGTCTACATCCTGATTCGGTATGATATGCATCTTGATTTTACAGATCTATTCTATGTTCTATAACATCTGGATATATATTCTATAGCATTCTCTAGACATTCTATAGAATTTGGATATAGGCTATATAGATCTATAGAATCTGGACACATAGACTCTGTAGATTCTTTGTCCTATATCTGTAGATTCTATAGAATCTGGATATTGAAGTCATTAGAAGAAAATTGACAGGAGTACCCCCTGCTCCTCCCTCACTCATTTTTCGCTGTAGAAGACGGTGCCCAGCCCCAGCACACTCATTGAACTTTCTGAAACAGCTGCACCAACTCACCACTGGAGACCATCCAGATCCACTCTGATGAACCTGAAAATTGAAGTGATACACGAAAGTTGCAATAGAAATAAATACAAATGTTACATGAAACACGAACATAAGTCAAACCTGGGCAAAGAGCTCTCCTGCCTGCAGGAACAATCCTGCTTTATTGGGGCAGCTGAGGTAAAAACTACAGGAGCACCAGATCTCCATTAATAAGTGAACAATAACTGTTCAACCCTTATGCAAGTTTAAGATTTATGTATTTGTAAAAAATATTCAAGGGCTGATAAAGCACATCATGCTGATACTCAAGTTTCAAGTTGTCAGCATTATGTGGCTAGTATGCCATGAAAGTCAGTTTGCAGAGCTGCTCATCCTGAAAGCAGATGACTCTTCTGCAAAATGTATTATGCTGAACTTCTCCATCTCACCTCATTTCTCTACCCACTGCCCTGCATTTCCCATTATGCACTCCTTTTAGAAGCTCTACATCTAAAAAGCCTGAATATGCTAATGAAAAACTGAAAAGAAATCCCTTAAGCAACATGTTTGAGCATTCACTTACCTGTTCTCCTTCTAGACCCATAATTTTAGGGATCGAAGGCCCACAGATATCTATGTCCAGCAGAGCAACCTGGAAAACAAACCAGCCAACCTGCCCCACTGGAAATAAGGCAGCACAGGGCTGTCTCCAAAGGCGATCTCATGCAATGAAATCACTCCAGCAGGGCTCATACAGGAAAGTCAAACCGTAACGAGCAGGGACACACGATCGGTACCTGCCCGCAGGTGCTCGGCCCTGCCCGCTCGGGTCCCCCGCCGCCCATCCCGTCCCCGCCCTCTGCCCACCTGCTTGGTCTCGTCGGCCGCCAGCCCGTGCGCCAGCAGGGCGCTGAAAGTGCTCTTGCCCACGCCGCCCTTGCCGGACAGCACCAGCACCGTGTGCCGCACCGCCCGCAGCCGCGCCCGCAGCTCCGCCGCCTCCGCTGCGGAGACACCGCGCCGTCAGCGCGCCCACACCGCGCCCCCCGAGCCGGACCCGCGCCCCCCGAGCCGCCCTCCTCACGCCCGCTGCACTCACCCGGGTCCGGCCTCGCCGCGCCGGCCGCGCACAGCCCCTGGTTGGGACATCCCTGGCAGGCGGCCGCCCTGCCCGCCTGGGCGCTGCCGGTCCCGGGGCACTCTGCAAGGGACAGCGAGAGCTGGGCCGCGAGTGCCGCGGGCGGGGGGCCCGTCCCGCCCCGTCCGGCCCCACCGCTCACCCTCCGGTACGCCCGGCGCCTCCGCCATAGCGCTGCGTCACTTCCGCCGCCGCCGGGGGCGGGGCCTCGGGCCCGCCGTGCCCAACCGTTGCCGCGAGGGGGCGCTGCCGGCGGGGGCCTGGGTGAGCCGGCGGCAGCAGCGAGGGACCCGGGGACACAGGGAGAGCCCCGGTGACAGCAGTGAGGGACCCGGGGACACAGGGAGAGCCCCGGTGACAGCAGTGAGGGAGCCAGGGACACAGGGAGAGCCCCGGTGACAGCAGTGAGGGACCCGNAGGGACCCGCGGACACAGGGAGAGCCCCGGGGACGAGGGAGAGAGCCCCGGAGAGGGGAATGAGGGCCGCGGGGACACAGGGAGAGCCCCGGGGACGAGGGAGAGAGCCCCGGAGAGGGGAATGAGGGCCGCGGGGACACAGGGAGAGCCCCGGGGACGAGGGAGAGAGCCCCGGAGAGGGGAATGAGGGCCGCGGGGACACAGGGAGAGCCCCGGGGACGAGGGAGAGAGCCCCGGAGAGGGGAATGAGGGCCGCGGGGACACAGGGAGAGCCCCGGGGACGAGGGAGAGAGCCCCGGAGAGGGGAATGAGGGCCGCGGGGACACAGGGAGAGCCCCGGGGACGAGGGAGAGAGCCCCGGAGAGGGGAATGAGGGCCGCGGGGACACAGGGAGAGCCCCGGGGACGAGGGAGAGAGCCCCGGAGAGGGGAATGAGGGCCGCGGGGACACAGGGAGAGCCCCGGGGACAGCAGTGAGGGACCCGGGGACAGCCGCCAAACCCCGGTGACGCCGCGAGGGCCCCCGTGGCACCCCGGGCGCTCTGTGGGCTCCGCTGCTGTCCCGGCCGTGCGAAGAGCCCGGCCCGGGGCCCGGCCGGCCCGTGAGCTGCGGCAGGTGCAGCTCTGACAGCGCCGTGCTTTGAAAGCCAAGGTGGAATTTCTCCACTAGAACTGCTTTAGGCAGAAGCCATCGAGAAGGAGCGGCACGGAACCATCCCGGTACCGCAGCCCGGGCGTTCCCGGTGCCGAGCATCGCGGAGCTGAGCCGGGGCTGCGCGCCCGGGCCCGCTCGGCCGCTGAAGGAGACGCGCTCAGCGCTGGGCCAGCTCCCGGCGCGGCGCTGTCCCGCGGCCGAGGGAAGCATTACACAGTAACGCACTGCACTGCTGCGCTCCACGAGTTTCATGCCCAGGAGATTATGTATCATTCCAGTAAAATCGTGCTGTTGCGGTATTTCATGGCAATTCCGAGTATATCAATTCTGTATCTTGCTGATAGACAATTTCCATTAATTTCATGGGTACGTTTATTTGGAAGATTAGACTGCCTTAACTTAGCCAATCACCTTCTGAGCAATTAGATAGTCACTGTGCTTGGTAAGTAAAAAATAATAAAATAATTTTCCAAACCAAGGACGTGTGCACCAGCTTGTGATGCAATCTGGACCCTATTCTTGGCCACCTTATCCCAGTCACTGCTCCCTCCCTCTCTCTCCCCCAGCTGCCTGAGCACAGCCTTGTCCTCTCTTCCTCTCCCAACATCACAGCCTAGGTGCTGCAGAAAGGATATTTTCCTGATCTGAGCACAGCTGAGAGCCTCAAGTACTCCCATTTCTGACTGATTAGTCCCAAAACTTGTTTCTTTTAACATAAAAATGTGTAAGTTATTATTTGAGGTGGTCTCACTTTGGAAGTAGAAAAGAGTATCTGGTAATATTTGGAAAGGTACCAGCACATCCTGGTGTTAATCTGTCTTTTTGAGACACAAATACTGCAAAGTTATCTTTTTTGGGACACAGCGCTTTAACAACTGCCAGCTTTTTAGAAAGAACACTTTGGGAATGAAAAAAAAACAACAAGCCAAACACAAAACCAGTAACTGTCCACTTACAAAAAAAAAAAACCGAAACCAAACCAAACCAAAACCAAAACCAAAACCCCTCAAACCCCAAAACAAAGCAAGACAAAAAAAAACCCAAAAAACCCAAACAAACACCACCAAAACAAAGAAAACACTAGAAAAAATCTGAAAATACATTTAGTTAAGGTTTTTGAGGAGCTTTCAAGCATATTTACCTCAGGTGAAAGCTCAGCACCACTGGATACTTGTACAGCTCCTGCACTTACTGCTCTGTAATTACCTTCCATGGAAACTAATGAACAAAACACTGTTTGGAAGTGGAGTCAAACGTTTAAGCAAATGCAGATGTCTGTGGTGGGAGGAACTGGCCAGTAAGACATATCTGAGAAGTGTGTACCGTACCTTGCCCTTGAAAAAACTGGCTTGGTGTGAGACCACAGCCCAGTACAGCACTTCAGGTCTGTGCTTCCTGTCCAACATATCGATTAGATGCACTGATGTCAGCAAGCCTTCCCACATTTTAAACTGAGCTACATGTCCAAATATTTTTGTTTTGGGTCCAACAGATCATTTCCTGTTCCCAAGGTTATATAGAATGTTCCCCACAAAAAGCACCAAAAAGGAAAAGTGAATTTCTTCCTCAGACCCCTCTTCCTCTGAGCCAGTGAGGGCTCCTTGTGCAGGGCTCTCTGGGCAAACAGCACGTTTTAGAATGTTTTAGGGTGGCATTTCTGGTCACCTTTGATCCAGTTCTATCCCCACATCAGGCAGACTGATGCTAATACCAATTGACAAGTCCATTGAGGAGACAGCAATATTTACCAAAAATGTCAGTAAGTCTGCTGTCTTCCTGATGCTCTGGAAAGCAAGGCTTTGTCTTTCTTTATCCTTATTACTCTGATTCTAGCCCAAGGCCTGCCAGGCCTTCCCTGTTTTGGAAGAGCCAAAAGAGCTGAAATTACACCAAAAATTCCTTGAGAGTAAGAAAGAAGAGATGGAGCAACGTATTTCCCTCCTTGTGATCAAGGTGAGCAGAAATGCTTAAACATATTTTCCTGTGATGTACAATTTGAATTATGCTAAGTCGATCTGTCCCCCAGAACAGGAGAGATGGGAAACCACAACTCTGGTCTGCCCTTTTCTTTCTCACTTAGAGCAGTGCTGGCATGAAGGTTCCCCCTGAGCACCTCCTCCTTTTTGCATTGAGGCTTTCCCTCATGCTGCACAACTACCTGGTGTTTTTCACCCTTGTGGCTGTCTGTCATTAAAATGAGTGTCATTTAATGTCATTTAAAAAGTGTGTTAAATACTTTTCTTCAGCAAACTCACACAAGAGGCCAGTGGAGACTGGTAGAGCAGCTCCCTCTAGCCAAAATTACAGCACTGAGCATTTTCAAGTCACTGTAAATGCCAGCAAACCCTAAAATGAAGCATTATAGGAAGCTAATGAAAACAATTAGTCATTTAGCACAACAGCATTAAATGTGGTTTAGATTAAGGTAAGTCTTTGCCCTTCTCAGCATCAAAAGACATGCACAGCATGACCTTGAGGAGGATCTTTCTGACAAAAACTCAAGCCCATTTTATTGTTGAGAAGTGCTTTAACCCGAGGAACACATCGGGCAGCATCACCTTTTACCCTGGAGTGAAACTAGCAGCCCAGACTGAGTGGCTGTAGCCTTCCCTTTGCGTCCTCGCTGCCGTAGCAGGAGCCTGAGTGAGCACAGGCCTCCCCTTGGGTTTGAGAATGATGTAGGAAGAACGATGTGCCTTCTGTCTCCCAGGGCCCTGCTTTGCCTCGATGTGAGACCCTCCCCCGTCAGTTATTCCCCTGCTCCCTGGGGCCGCTGGTGCAGGGCAGCAGTGGCACCGGAGCGGAGCTGTGCACTGAGCCGCGTTTCTCAGACACAGCTGTGCTGGCTCCTCACCCTCCAACTCCACCGGGCAGTGTCCCCTCTGGTTTTGATTTACACTGTTCTGTGCCTTTCAGGTTACAAACCCACATCAAATCAAACAAAAATCCAGCTGAGGTGCAAGTAAGAGCAATGCAGCAAACAGCTCAGCAGTGCCTACCACAGACTTCACGTACTGTCTGTAAAAGAGCCGGGTCGTTGGGACATCCGTGCATTTGGCACAGCCTTAGTGTTACAGGCTGACAGAAGATTACTGAACTGAAATGCCCCGACTGTATGCAGTTTAACAACTGTTCATTAGCAGTGGTCTCATCAATCCAAAAGCAGTAGCAGCAGCAGAGCGCTTTGCAATAGAGGGCAGTGTCTCTGTGCTAATGCCTCCTCAGTTCCCTTAGCGCTAACACGGCAGGACTCCAGTGCTGAATGCACTTCACAATCTCAAATGGTAACGACTCTGTCTTGTTGGAAGGAGGAAAAAATAATCGGTATTATTTGTTTACTTATGTTCTGTTTTTCATTAAAAGATCCCCTCATTCACTACTGGAATGAGGGCATATCCCAAGGAAATGTGGCAGGCATTCTGCTGACTCGAGTACCACTACCTACTTTTAGAATTAGCAATGAGTAAAATTATTCTTGTCAGCTCTAGTAAAAAGCAGATTCATGTGGAGAAGTTTTGCAGACCTTTTCCTTTCTCACCATCCATTATCCAAAGAAACGACGTTTTTCATTAAAGTTTTCCTGAAACCATTTGGCAGTCTGAGACATACCTGCAGCACTTGGGAGCAGAGCAAATGCTTTCTGCTTCAACAGACCCAGATCGATAAATTACAGTCCAAAAGAGCAATGTTGAAGAACAGGCTAAGGACTAAGTATTTCAGATAGTCAAGATGGAAACCTACTTAGAAATTTAGTTTTCTGATGAAAAAATGAATATAATCTATCAGATCGTAGATAAGGGGAAAAACCTCAAACCCAAATATCCTGCAGAAAATAGACTGAAACTGTCTGGCTCAGTAGCTGTGAGCAGTGCCAGCTCAGATTCAGTACACTGATTTATACACTTTACTACTGTATCAGGCTGGTTACCTGAAGCTTTTCAGGGCAGCTGCCTAAATAAATAAGTGTGCAGCACTAAGGAATTCCAAATCACTTAGGAAGGTCAGTACTTCAGTTTGCAGACTGGAATATCCTACGAATAACTGATAAAAATGCTACTGAGAAAACACCACTGACAGAACTAAAGTTAGCCTTTTCTTTTGGTATTCCCTAAATATTTACTCTCAGTGTTTGGTTAAAATCTAGAGCAAATGTGAAACTCAAAAGATAGTGACATCCCTGCGAAGTTTGATGTGCAGGCCTAATTCTTAGAATGAAGTTTTGTTTGGAGAAAGAAGACTAAATGTGGACAGATATTTGTCTCAGCCTTTCAATTTGGTGAGTAAAATACATGTGCTTTTCATAGAATACATTAAACACTTGGGTGAAGAGAGGTGTGATCTAGCAGGCAAAGCAGGGCATTAAAGTGGTGAATTTAAGTTCAAAGACAGTACCTTACACCACACCAGCAGTTTTGAAGCCAGGGGCTCAGGCTGCAAGTTATTTGAAATCCCTGATGAGTGCTTCAGCTCCTGCATCATGGGCTAAATTCAGCGGAGAGAGAACCAGGTGCTCTCAACATGCAGGGGCCAACTCTGTCATGCTGTGGAGGGATGCAGAGTTGGACTGGAGTGCACATCTGAGGGGAGGTGGAATCATCTAATCTGTACTAATCTGAGCTTTAACAATCGTGTTGCTGAAGTAGCAGATGCAAAGAACAAACTCCAAAGACAGCTGAGGTAAGTTTCATTAAAAGCTGGCAGCTGCATATTATCTTATTATACCCAAAAGGCATAGAAATGTTCTGTAGCAATTACATACTTCCTGAAAAAGCACCTCCTCAAAAGTTACACCTGGGTTCCCTTCCCTGGCGTGCCTGAGAGGAGCTTGCTCACAGACAGATGTCAGGGTTTTACAAGGAACCTCACAGCATCTGCCCAGAATCACACACTGATCATGTTCATTTGCAATTTGCATGTTTAAAGTGGGGAAAGATATCTTAGATGTTACGTTTTTTCTATTTTACATTAATTGATGATATTCCCTGGCCATTTCCTGATATAGAAATAGCACTTTTGTTTTCTTAAACAGTGAAAAACTTTGGAAAGTGTGCAAATAAAGAGGCCCACAAGCAGCATGTTTATCTGTTTTAGAGGAAGAAGATGACTAAGCTTTTGCACTTTTAGTTTGCAGCAGCCAGGGAAGAGCCCTAAATCAACTAAAATTTAGAAGTATTTATATACAGAATGTCATTAGTCTATCCTTGACACCTAAGTTCCAAGTTTTCCTTTTCTTTTGATAAATATATTTCCATATCTTTAGCCTGAATGTTGGCCTGGTTCTGGTCAGAAACAGTTTGATATTTCAAAGTGGGTCACAGTGAACTTTTCAAACATTTGTTCTGCCCTTGTCTTCCTATTATACAAAGCCGAAATGGCACAGAAGGAGACAGACCTGTATTAATCTCTGTCTGTACTGCCTTTGCAGTAAGTCTTCACTAAAATAAATCATGTGTTGGAAGTATATTAATTGAATTTTGAAACATACATTCTGAAGTTAACCTTTGTACCGACAGATAAAATTTTGTTAAGCAGCAAGACTCATCTGTTACTTTCATACAGCTCCACTCAGAGTTCTGTAAGTTTTTCCATTAAGATTCTTTCTCTTACAGAGCAGCCTCATATTCACTCATTTTTTTAAATGCACATTTGGAAACAATAGAGTTTTCCTGCAATTCTATTTGTCATAAGTAGTTTAAGATGTTTTCAGTTTATTTTTAGGGACTCTTAGGAAAGTTTGAACTAACCAGCTAAATCTGTGTAAGCTCACAGCACATAAATACATTTTCTTTTTCTTTTTCTTTTTCTTCCCCCCTCCCATACCAAAAGCACAAAAGATGTAGTTTTTTGTGTACTTTAGATTGTATATGGTCTGGCCAGCTACAGCACTTTATGCCTGAATTGGCTATCCATCTAAGTTTCTCATGGATTTAAATGCATGGACATTTGCTTCATGTTTTCCATTGGTGTTTTCTATTGTTTTTAAGTACCCCTTTATAAAATACCTTCTGGCATGAGGGAGCACAAGTGCATTGTGAGATATGGACACACAAGCAGGGATTTTCCCATGACAGAACTGCAGACAACTGGACTATAATCGAAAAAACCAGTAGCTATATCCCTATACTGTTACACCATTAAGGAGCAATAATAAACTACCTGGAGAAACTTGAGTATTTGCATTTGTGTAAAGAATAATTAGTTTGTACAGTACACATGGATCAAAAACATCAGAGAAGAATGAAGTCTGTTGCTGCTGTTTCTGCTGAGTTGCTGGTTAGCACATACATAGCAGAGACACTTTAATCATCACAAACTCCACAGTAATGGAGTTACATCAGAACTACAAAATACTAGAGTGGAAGCAAACTGGTGAGGAGGAATTCAGGCTAGTCAGTGTTGTCAAAAGAAAAGGAAAATGCAATAGGTTCACTGAGCAAAAACATTGCTGATTAAGCTCTGGGCAAACTTTTATGTTAGAAGTCTTGTTAATTCTCTTGCTCCTGACTATACATCAGAGGAACAAGAGGAAGCAGAAGGCAAGTGAGGGTTGAAATGAGTGTAGATGAGTGCCCCATTTAACAGGTATCCATCAGCAAGCATCATGGAGCATCCTTTCTTCTTTCTCCAGTCTGTAATAATTGGAGAAAAAAGCATTGCTAGGATATGCTTCAATAGGACAGCCACTGGCTTAGTTCTCAAATTCCACCACAGTTCTGTTCTTCCATTGGGAAGTGATTCTAGTCAAGGCAGCTACTGCAGCTCCTGTTCCCTTCTCCTCTAACAGCAATTAGACAAAGGGCGCTACGAGTTCAGGTTTTGTATTTAAAAAATATCGATCTTTCAGAGGCTGTTTTTGCACTGACTTCTTAAGCAATGAATGCCACTCTCAGAGACATCCTTCTTTCTGACAAATTATTTTCCTTGCTAAGCAGGCTAGCTCCATAAAATGAGAGGAAAATTAACATAGTAATGATTTGCTATCTTGGAAGCAAAAATGCCTGTTATTTTAATGAGGTCTGGAGCCCATTTTGGAATGAAAAATACTTTTCTGATTTGTGAAAGAGCAAAAGCTTTTCCAGATCAAAAAACTCCAACCAAAACTCAACCCCAAAACAACATACAGGGACCTTCCTGCAACCACTTGGTTCTAAAATCAGTACCCTAAAAAGGAAAGAATCAAAAACTACATAAAAGAGTAAATAGTGTTAATATGGCAATGATCTAAAAATGATCCCATGTTGAAATGGCACATTTTCTTCTGTTTATATCCCTTGCACATAAAAGTCTATGATTAATTTATCTTGCTTGATTCTGGGCTTAATCTTGGTCATAACTATGTGGGGTTCATCCAGAGTTTGGACAGTGGACCCCTGGAAATACGAGGTGCTGGAGGCAGGAGCCCAGAAGCCCTAGTGGGGTATTTGGCAAGGGTGAGGTCACAAACCCAAGGCATTACAGCTCCTCTGTATTTCGTCATCGCTGGGCTCAGAGCATGCGGTCATTTGGGGATGCAAACATTCTGAGGAGTTCAATCACAGCCTGTGACTCTGCTCAGGCTCAGAGCTGCTCTCAGATCACAGCTTTAGACTGGTGAACAGAAAATAGTGTGTGCACAAGCCAGTGTAGGAGAGGGTGGTGGTACATCGCCATTGACATGTCCCAAGAAACACTCAGTTTATGCCAAAAGATGTTGTGGTAAATGTATTTTAGATTTGGTGTAAAACTACACAAATCTTAAGGAAAAGAAGGAAAACCTTTAATCGTGGTGCCAGCTCTCATTAATATGTTTGCATCTGCCTTCCACAAAGTTAATATTAGCATAAATAGTTACCTTGGCTTCAGTCTCCTGGAAGCAGCCAATGGGGCAGGATGTTTATGGACATGAGCTCTGGGAATCAGTCAGACCAGGCAGCAAGTGACACGTTTACCTCGTCCAGTATTTGTACCATGTCTAAACAGAAGATTAGCCCTGCCAGCTCCAACACCTGCCCTGTGCTCAGAAGTGTTCCCATGCCCAGCACCACCCTTCCTGCAGGCCTTGCTGTTCCAAGGCTGGGAGCACAGGGTTCAGAAAGATGCTAGAAAAACATGTACATATTAAATAAAATTATGAAAAAATAACCAACCACTCCAATAAACAAGCCACCATAATTCTGAGTATTCCCACTCGGCTCACTGAGAATGCTTTTGGAAACAGCTTCATTGTGTTGGGGATTTTTTTATCCTTGGAGTGTGAAGAGGCAATTTATTATATCAATATAGGAGAGAATTTGACTCTCACTTTCTTCTTTTGCCTGTATTTTTACTCTCTACCTGAAGAGCCTACAGTATTTTGTTTTAGTAGCTTACTCCTCAGAATGTGTCTATGGCAGTAAACATGGTCAGGTTAAAATTAATTTCAGATTCGAGATCTGGGTTATGCTTGCCACCTAAATATTGCAAGTTAGCATAGTTTTACTTTGAAATAATGTGGCATATATCCTAAAATTAATTGTGAAATCAGTCATGAGTACACTATTCAGTCAAGTGTAATATCAACAAATGTTAAATTTTACAAAATAATTTAGGCAAAATATGGAAACATGGGTGGAAAATGTTTAGCAAAGCTGACTGAGAGGCAAAATATTAAAGGAACTTACAAATGAGAGAGCATGAGTATGTTCCTCCCTCCGCATTACCTGGCTGCTGTTTTTTGCATTCAGATAGTAAACAGTGAGCTGACCTGAGAACCAACAAAGAAAAAAGCCAGGCTGCAGCACTTTAGAAGTGCTTATGTTGTATGTAAGCCTACCCCGAGTACATGATGGAACTTGAGTGACTGCCCTCAGTCCAGATGTATCCAGCCTACAAAAATCACAGCCTGGTGGAACGAGAGAGCAGCAGGAGCCGTTTCCTCCATGCTCCCAAGAACGCTGCAGCACAAAACTTTCCTCATGTCCTGGAAGGGAAAGTTTCTGGCGGGGCAGCTGCTGGGCCAGTGCCTCTCCAGGCTGTCCTAGGACACGCTGCTCAGCGTTGTTGTCTTTGCTCCCTGCCTTTGGAGGTCATCCAGGAATGACGTGCGCTGGTGCAAGGCTGTCTGGTGATCGTCCCCACCAATCCGTTCCTGTACAGCAGATTACCCAAAGCGCTGCAGCCAACGCGTGCTCAGAGTGAGTAATCGAAAACTCTTTGAACAAAGCTTCTGTGATGCATCGGAGGTGGTTCCCCTGAGGCCATTTTTCTCTGTATGTCTTAAATGTCAGTGCTTAAAAAAAAAAAAAAAAAAAAAAAATTTCAAGAACACACAATGAACCCAACCCACATCCACTTACATGGAGGCAGGCAAGGCTTAAAGATGGGTGCATCTTTATACATTTCAATTTTGAGTTCACAGCCAGGCTTAAACAATATTTTTTTTAGTGAATGAATGAATGAGTGAATGGGGAGTTTGCTCCGTAGCACTAACCAGCTTCCTTGGTTTTGTATAATGTGCTTGCAGACATTTTCTTGCAGAAAACATTAATTGCATCCTCTTCTTTAACTTCATTAGAAATAATTCAGTGTATGAGGGCCTGTAACCTATCCCCATTCTCTGAATCAATTGAATTCACAGAGTCATGATCACAGGCCAGGCAGTCCCAGCGTGGTGCCTGGGTTACACACGTACCAGCAGAGCGTGTGACCTGCGGCATCGCTCCGGGAGGTGGTTTCAGTGTCCTGGTTCGTTGCTAACCAAGAGCTCTGGACTGTTTTAATTGCTCTGTTTCATTGTTAGATTTGCTTCATGAAGATGAATCACCATTTCCAGCTGCTGCCCAAAAGAGAAAGTGTTACTGCCAATACAGACCAAAAGCTGAACCACAAAGGTCCTACTCAGAATCTGAACTACGAGAAATCTTCCATTCCTCTAGAAGCAGAAAACAAATAACCCAATCAATACTATCTGAAAGTGAGATGTAACTGTGCCCAGGTCTTACTTGGCCGAGAAAACTGCTGCTTTGTTTCATTGTTTTTACTTTGAATTATACTTTTTATTGAAAAGAAATGAATGTCTTTACAACGTGCTGCCAGTTTTAAGTAGCATTAATGTAAAAGGTCAACATCCTCACAAGTCCCCACAACAGAACCACGCCAGACCAGGCTCTGGCTCCTTTGCAGGCATCAAGGCGTAGCATGGGAAACAGGGCTGTGCTGACAGGGGGTGTAACATAAACACAGGAAAGGAGGACCCTGCTGAGCAGCGGGTGACCTCTGAAAGCACTGGGGATTCTTTGCCTCGCAGCCTTGGTACATCCCCACAGGTTGCTGGCTTTGGTTAGCAATGAAGGGGGACAGTGGGAACAATGGATAGGGCTGACAGGCTTGTAAACCTCTCCCTGCCCCACACCTGCTCACCAGCGCTGTCTGGGAGCTGGAGCTCACCTTCGCAATGGACAGGTGAACACAACAGAAAATGATCAAGTCCTGACAACACCACAGGTTACTCCAACTCTGCTTCTGAGCAGCAGAAGACCCAAATCCTTGGTGTTCTCAGGGAAAAGGAAGGATGTGGGCTTGGTGTATAATCAGTATTTAATGTCATTAAGTCTCTGTGTAACCAGCAAAATTGTAGACAAGATATAAAACAATGTTTCCAACAATGCTCTCTTATCATAAGTAGTTCCTCTGCAAAGCAAGCAGCTACCAAAGTGCACTAAATTACCTACATAAATATTTCCTCTAAATCACAGCTAACTTACAGTGATTATCTGATGAAGAGGGAACCACTGTAGAATTAAGTTATAGGGAGAAATTTACTGCCATTATCTTCACTTTCTTCCATACTGTGTTCTCTCAATACCAAACCAGATTTTTTTCCCTGCAGTCTATAATCAGTAAAGGCTTCTTTTTGGGTGAAGGCTCTCTCAAGCGGCTCTGTGAGAACTTACTCTGGACACAAAGGGCTCAGTAAAGTGTGGAAATGTGGCTTCAGATATTCAGTGATGTTCACAGACTGCTGCTCCAGGGCCCAAGGTGATTCATCTACTGCAAAACTGCTTTGCTGTAAGGGCTGAGTGGGTTTGGACAGTGCTAGCCAGGAGATCTTTCCCACTGCTCCTCTATACACTGTCAACAAGCCCGTAAGGATTTGGACTGGGATGGAGGCTCCTGGCATTCTTAACTCTTTGGGTTTTGTCTATGAATAACCTTTCAGCAGCAAGAACTAATTCTGTTTTCAAACCACACACATCATTAGCAAATCTGGTACAACTTAGTGTGTAGACAAGATCTAAATAGCAGCATAATTTAAATCAGATTAGTTTTAGTGGTTGTCGAAATTCAGGTTGCATTGATTTTAGTAGACTGGCTGAGAAACTATATTAGTTCAATTTGACCTCTTCCACTCTAAAACTGTCTAGAGGAAAAGCTTGAATGGGCTCATCACACTGGCTGTAATGAATCCTGATAAATGAGGGTAACATAATAATCAATAGGCTAGGAAATGTAAACATTTTTCCCTTTCTTTCTTTTTTAATACTGAACAAAATTTTCCCTTGCAATTTCTCTCTCCTTTTTCCCCCATACAGATTAAAACACATAAGAAGCACTTAGAAGTTTCTCTGGGTTAATGTGATTATATGATAACATGCACTGCAACCAAAAACGATGCTATACTAATTCCATGTGTCTCTCCTTTTTGGTGATGCTCACTCTTTATCTTTTCCATTTACAGAAAATAAATCTTTAAAGGAAGTTGGTCTTCCATCTACAGCTCCCATGGGAGTTTTCAAAACTTTGAGAAAGTTTCAGTATGGAAATGACTTGTGTTCATATGTTCTTACAGCAAATGTCCCCAAAAGAATTGGATGAAGGTTTAAATGGAAATGAGAGTTTATTGTAATTTAACCTTTGCAAAATATTCATAGATCAAGAGGTAGATTTTATTACTTAGGAGAAAAATTAATAGTGAAGCAAAATGGAAAGAGATCCTGTAGAGCTATAAACACTGCCTCTATGAAAATGGCTTTATCACAAAAGCACAGTTGTAATTTCCCCCAGAGCTGTAATTCAGTGCTTCTCTTCTTCTTGTAATACACTTATATTCCAATTTGCCTACAAATGTAATAGTTTTATGATAGGAAAGAGATGGTGCATTTCTTAGTGGAAGTTTTTCACCTGTTTTCCAGGAATAACTTCATTAAATGCTTTCATGTGATATGTGAGTACGTGGCCAGTTCCTTCTAGATTTCCTATGAGATTTGATTGCCATATGTTCTTTTAGAGAAATGGCAAGATCAAGCCAAAATTATACAAATTTGTCCACTTGAGATGAGATTATAGTAGTCTCCTCCCCTAAATGAAGCAAAATGGCATGCCAGGATGGAAGTTCCAACAGGAGTGTTTAAAAGCATGGGTGAGTTCTGGTTTTGTATGCATGTGGGGCTTAGAAAATGTTCTGCTTTGTTCAGGTACTTCAGGATATCTCCCAGGCAGAAGATAAAATCATGGTACTTACGGAGAGATCCATAAAGGCAAAGGAGAACCCACTGAAAGTGTTCAGACCCACCTTGAGGGAAGGACAGAACGACTTTGCCATGATGCACCTCAGTTTCAGTAATGAAAGGCCAGAGTGCTACATCCCTTCCTGCATCAGCCACTGGAGAACAGGAAATTCAAGGAGAGCGTGAATCAGTTTGATGAGATTAGAATTGTATTCATTACTTTGTGATTCCAATCCTGGGAGAAAAAAAGTAAAATCCAAGAAGCTACATTGAAATAATGGGCCAATATGTCAATGGGTGTAGTTGCCTTTAGAAGTTCAATGTGTGCAGTTGTCTCTGGAATCCCTCTTCCAGGACAATGAAGAGTTCAATTGCTTGTTGGTGGTTGATAACCTTTGGGATTCAGTCTCATGTCTGAGTTAGGAATTGATTTTAGTTTCATTCTGTATGCAACACACGATTAGGAAATACCTTCTTAGGAATTTAGGAAATTTAGGAAATACCAATTTTAAGAACATGTTATCCTGGACAAAAGTCTGTCTTATGATGCAAAAAAACTATCTAATGGTCAAGCTCCTTAAAAAGTTAATTGCACATAGAATGAGGCAGCATATCTTACTGCCTCAACTCATTTTCAGCTGTAGAGTGACTGCACTCTCACCTCGACACAGATCAGCTCATTTGGCACATATTTTGGCTGTGTAGCTGAGGGGTTCACAGCACACGCTGGCCTCAGCTCGGTGATCTCTGTGCTATGGTCCACTGGACAGTGTGCCTCGTGTCTTTCTGGATATATGTGAATATGTCTGAGACTTTTGCATATTTTTATGAAAAGTGCAAAACTATTCTCTTTTTATTTTTCTCTCTAGAAAAATCCTACTGGATACAACAGCTTCACATACAACGACATTATTGAAGTACATAATGCTTCAACTGAGTATTTATATTATTTTTACTAAACTGTTTTATCAGCTCAAAAAAGCTTCTATTCAAACAAGGAAGTGGCAATAAATCATAGTTTATTGTACTGGCATCTTTTCACTTTTTCTAACTCCTTAAACCATAAATGTACAATGTAATGTGTCTTTTTTTCAGCCTCATGCCTCCTTAATAGGATCTTGATATTTCCTTTGGCACATCCATAAATAAAGCTTCTTAAACTTCATGCTCTGCTCCATTCTGTCACAAAATATTGTTTTGGATTCAAATTCTTTTATGTCCGTTAGGATAGTTTTATTCACATGGCTTTTCATATCACATAAATCATGCCTGTTCTAGGTGCAGGAGTTCAGCTGCTAGAAGCCAGAAAAAGCTGATTACACTGGAGCATTCACTTAGCAGCTGCATTTACTGTGGGAGCAGATAATTTGTCAGTTCTGGTACCACCACACAATGAATTAGGTAGGCAAGTTAGCCACTATAATCATTTTATTAAAAAAACTCCAACAAATGGAACAAATCAAGATGGCCTTAAATATTAACACACAACTCTAGTGTTATACTCACTCTGAGTTTTGTTTTCCATGTCCTCCCCAAAGATCTCTTCCACAAAACTGTTGGCAGCATTAGGATCTATATCAGATACATCAGGATTTCATGTATCCAAAATACCAAACATGTTTTAATTAGGATCAAAAATGCAGTGTTACATTATCCCTTCTTCTTCCCACAATTGCCAGTGATGCTGTTGATGTTCTAAAGGGTCCTGTCTTAAAAACAAAAAGGAAACCTCATTTGAAGTCACTGGAACATTAGAATATCTCTGAACTTTTCTTCAGGTGGAGTGAAAGAACATTAATAAGACATACTTAAAACCCAGAAGTACCTGGGGGTTCTGAGTCAAACTCCTGCTTGTTCCTAGGTTATGTAGGAGCTTCATAAAATGTCCCCCAGACACTCAGAAGTCTTTTAGGCTTAACATCCATGCAAGTTTTCTGTCAGTCTAATACGATTTCTCATATTTTAACCCAAATGTTTATTCAAGTACAGTGTTTACTAGAAGTAGTTATACTGTCAGATAATTAGCATATCCTCTCCTTCCTGAAATGCATATGAATTTTACTCTACTACAGCTCCCTAATCCAGACCAGGTTCTGTTGGATGCTTTAGCTGATCCAAATCATTGAATGCTGTGTTCATCAGATCTGCAATTAGAAGCTGTAATCCTGACAGGGTATTTGAAATTTGGACACTTTTTTCCTATTGGAATTTTTAGTTGAGCTCACACCTTAAAAGGTATTTTCTCAGAGACAAAATTCTGAGAAAGTAAAACCATTTGCTACTTCACTTTCTAGGGATTTTTTGCTTTTAAATAATTTATTTCTCTCGTGGTTTAAAGGAAGAATTCAGCCTTATAGCTCGGCTGCAGTAGAGAAAGAAAATATCAAATGAACCACTTCTTTGTAACATGTAAAAGTTATCTGAGTTGCTGTTTATTTTAAAGGAAGTGCTGATGTTGGCACTTGTTCCCTGTGTGTGCTGCCAACTTTCTAGTTGAAGGGATTAGACAGAAAACAAATTAATAAAGTCTAGTTTTCCTGTAGTTAAACAACTGTGACTGTCCCCAAACCAGTTAAAAGTGGTTTCTGGAAAAATCAATCCTTCTTACAGTCCATATTGCATGGAGAAATTAACAGAAACACAGTCTTGTCAGTATGAAGAGTTTACCAGCTCAGTGACTATGCAAGAGGATAAACCTCTGGAAGCCCTGTGGCCAATATCCACTCTTGATTTCAGAGCTCCGTATTCAGGGGTTTTTCTTACAAGTGATTCTGATTACCGTGTTTCTGTGGCAAATCCTCTTGCATCCTCTTCAGCACATCCTGCCCCACAAGTGTAAGCTGTCATGAACTACTCCAACCCTGGCTGGTGCCATCCATCCCAAATGTATTCCACGGGGTTCAGAAGAGCCATGATGCTCCTACAGAGGCTGCACAAGTGAGAGGCTGCAAGTGAAGGTAGCAATGAGATCTGTCAAAGCAGAGTGGCTTAATCCACTCTTGAAGTCAGCACAAGCGAGAAATCCTCACTTCTCACAGGTGCTCTGAAAGCAGTTTGGCAGAGGTTTCATATTGACTCAGTCCAAGCCAGCTGTAAAAACCCTGTCTGGAAGTGTGACCTGTCTGCTTTAGAAACAGAGATGTGGTGAGGGTCGGCTGAAGTTATGTGAGTAACCTGTCCCCTTCTCTTTTCTCAGGCCACTGAAGTTGACACTATAGTTAACATCATATAGACTGTAAAGAGATGTCTGCATGAAGTGTATGATACTCTGCAGCTGCTGATCCTCCCCAAAACAACGCTGGAAGATGATTCCTGTGAAGGCAAACTCCCTCTTCACTGACAAGAAGTGTCAATGTGCACAAAGTCTTCCCCAGCACCCCATGGCTCACCAGCTACACTTGAACAGTAACCTTTGATACCTCAGTGCATGATATAAAAGTTGCAAAGGCTGCAAATATTTCCTGAGGGAGATAATTAATTACTCTGTTTTCTCAAATAATGAAGTCCTATAAACTACTGAAAATTAACATCAAGCTTCTTTCCTTTAAATAACCTCATATTCTCAGCTGTAGATGCTACCAATTCAAAAAGATTTAGTAGATATTTTAAGAGAATCAGACCATGACAAAATACAGGAACAGATGTTCTTAAAGTGCCCTGACATTGTCCTTCAGTCTGTAAGTCAAGACTGCTCAGCGTTCTGGTTTTCAGTAGAGCTCTACCTTGTGGGGGGCCAGGAGAAAGATGGAATGGGCTTTGAGATGTGACCTTTCTGGATGGCAGCTGAAACACATTAACAGTGCAGTAATTATAGTAAAGGATTAGATGAAGAGCTAGTTGGTAAAGCATCCTGGCTCTTTCGGACAAAATGGAATAATAAAGTTTTACTATTATTTGTATTTCTTCCTGGATTTACTCACTCATTTAGGGAATAAGTGGCACACTACAGTTCTAGTAATTGAGCAGTTTCCTACTACTTCAGGGTCCTCTCTACACGGCAGCCGTAGGAACACGCAAAATGCATTTTAAACTGGACAGAAGCCAAATCCAAAACAATGATAGATTTGAAAGCCTCCTGAATAAACTGGCTCTGTTCCTTATCCTTTGTTTCGTGTGGGTGGTGGCTTAATGAGGCTAGCAACACCAGTGCCCCTGCAGGGGCAGCGGGGCTGCGCGGCGTGGACACGTCCCCGCGGCCGGCCCGGCTTGTCACAGCGTGGCTGACACGCAGGTTCTCCCTTCAGCTAAAAAAGCAGCGTCTCCTGGCTATTGTGTCAAACCATTCACACAGCAACAAAGTTTCTACAGATTTTAAATAATAGGAAACCATTTTGAAACACAAAACTGAGGAGTGACATGCGGGCCTCCTTCATTAAACCCATCTCGCACAGACTGTGCTGCATCTTGATTTTTCCCAGGATGATGCCACAATCAGGTTGCACGTGGCTGTGGAGAGGGCAGGCTGCTCCATCCAGCAATGTAATGTAAGTGGTAGCTTTCTGGGATGAAGATTTCTGAATGCAGGGGAAGTTCCAGAAGTAACTGAGTTTTGCAGTATTTGACTGCAGAGCATTTCAAGGGGTCCTGGTGATGTGTTGCTGGGCACAGGAGGAGCTCTGTTGCTGCAGACTTCAGTGATCTGGTTTGAATTAACAGTCCTACCTTGCTGTTTCTTACTCAGAAACACTTCACAACAAACTTCTATCACAGAACCCCCCTTGGGACATGACTTTAGGGAGGAGGAGGAATCTCACTGTTTTGTTTCCCAGCAGGGATGACTGTTTCCACTGGTAACATTTTTCTCCCTCTCTATGCCTTTGTATGGAGGCAAGGGAGATTTTATCACTTGCTTCTGTTACTACCAAACTGTGGAATAAAGTACTTTATTTGCATTTCATATACTATTTTTACAGTGTATGAAGAATAATATTTGTGTTGAGCTGTTAAATATTGACAATGGTCCCACCCTATTTATCAAATACTGACAGCTGACCAAGCAAAGGAGTAAAAATTATTTGGAAATTTGGATCTTCTTGAAGCCTTTAAATATATTTCTGGAAGTTGGAGGCTTTCCCAGTTCACACAGCTACTCTAATAGCTAGACATATTTTCTCCCTTCCTTATGCCAAGAACTCAATTAAGAAATATATAGCAGAAGGGAGGCACTTCTAAGGGACCTCACTTTTCCCCCCATTCTTAACATAAGGAAAAAGAAGGGGAAAAAAAATTGTTTGAAAACAATCAACATAAGTGAAGAGCCAGCCTGAATTTGAAAATTTGGGGACTTTGGGATGGAGATGGTAGGGTTGATCAATAATTCAGAAGATTACACATTCCAGCTCCTTCCTGACTGTGCCTTTGTTCAGCAATGTTCTCTCCAAGATCTTGACTCTGCTTTTGGGTGGAGTCCTCACTTGGTACATTGTCAGTGCAAACAGCACTGAAGTGTTTGCTCACGGTGTGAATTCCTACTCACAGTGGCTGCCTGAACCCAGCTCGTGCTGTTCTTGGAGAGCATCACTGGCTTACAGGAATTCACTGAGATTCACCTACCAGCAGCAAGAACAAATCTTCACTGAGCACTGCAAAAAAACCAACTCTGTATAAAAATCATCTGCTTCCCCAAATATAACTGACCAGAAGATAGGAAGTGTGTTATCCTAGTGAAAACAAACCTTCAGTGGAAAGAGTGCTCTTGTCTTTTTTAAGTGGTATCCACACATGCAGCACACTTCAGTTTGTTGATAGCATACATCTTCTTTTAAAAAGTAAATGGTTTTCTTTAGGCTATCAAAAAGGAGGAGACTTTCATGGACTTTGTCTCTAAAGCTATATAAATCCCAAAAGACTACAAATAATTCGCTATTTGCTCCTTAGAAGCCAAGATAGATGGATAATGCAGAAATATCTTGTTCTGCCACTGATTTACTGAGTAAACAAATTTACACTCAGCCTCCAGAATGCAGTTAATCCCAGCTGTGATGGGAATACGTCAAAGGAAACACATTTCTAACAATCATAAAGATACTCACGCAGATAAACCTGAGAATCTCTTATAAAAACCCCCAAGAGAATATAACATTATTTTATTTCTTTTCCACAGATATCTCTCCTTGTGAACTAGATCATTAATTATTGTACTCATATGGAGCCACAGACATCAGGAAGCCAGATCTACTGTATTTCCATGTATAAACTCAGAAACTTAATGTGCAATTCCATAATACTTGAAAGATAAGATCTGTTTTATAGCAAATAGAGTAATGTAGAAAAGACCAAAACCTGTCCCTGCCTGTTTGAAACAATGAGATAATTTTAGTTCCAGACAAGCCATTTCCTAACATTATCTAAACTATAGCTCATAAAAGTTTATGGACTCAAATTCCAAACAGAGTAAGAAAACAATGTCTCTCAGTATCTTCACTAATGATAACAGCAGTTGGGTGCAATAACATTACTGATTGCAGTGAAGGCAGTTTATTTTCCCCAACTCTACTGGTAGCACTTTTTTTGAAAATTTCAAGTAACAGCAAAGAAGCAGAATTTGTACAGGTGGTGTGCCCAGTCAATCACTACATCTGATGGTGTTTGTATGACAAGGCTTTTTGAAGACCTTCCTCCTCCCATGTGTCAGCTTGCAAGTTTTTAACCAGAAGATACTGCTCATTCCCTACTATAAAAACCTAAGTATTAGCTACTTGGAAAAATAATAATCTCTCAGAAGACCCATTTCTGCAACCATATTGAGTTCAACCTTTTCAAACATGTCTTTGGGCCTTTTACATGTGAATTTGAATCTAGAGATAATCTGAACTCTTACACATCCCCAATCCACGACACTACCTTTGTCTCAGAATATGAGCAAAGCTTACTTGTGTGCAGCAGAAACACACAAAAGCCCAAAGAGATCTACACTCTACATGGGCTTAATGTCACTATCATTAATCAGAACATGGTCTGATGATACACTCTCCCTCTTAAAAATGGACAGTATCAGCGAGCCCCTGGAGCAGGTCATGACTGCAGACAGGGTGAGCCCAGGGGTAGGATGGTTAATACAACATAGCCACTGACCAAAAAGGATTTTCTGGGATTTCCCCCCCACCCATAACATTACAGGCATGAATTTAAAGCATGATCATGCATTTCCTAATACAACAAAACTCCTGGCAGCTCTTGGAAACAATGGCAAAGTGCATCTAAAGTATGCTCAGCAGAGAGGAGATTTCAAATCGCTGTACCCTTGAATAGGAGACCTGTGTGTCTGCTGATTGAGTTTTTAACCACAAACAGCTCTGATCCCTGCTTATCATTGCACACAAGGGTTTTTCCACATTTTTGTTCATCCTTGCAAGAGAAAGTGTGCAGGCAACCCATTCTGCAGAAGAGGCTCAGGAGAATTGGAACACAGTAAAGGCAGATGCACCAGTGACAAACACAAGCAAATCAGACGACTCTGGACCCGGATTCTGACACCAAAGCAGTAGTTTACAAAGTACTATGACATTTTCAGCTTATTTCTGCAGCCCCAAATTCTTTTAAGAAGGAGACCCATCCCAAGTGGATGACAGGCTTCTTTTTCAAATGAAAGGATTAAATTATTAAAGTAAAGGTGCAACCAAATCCAACAATGAAAAACATATAGCCAATAACAAATAATGAATGCTTTACTGTGCAATAAAGAATTTGAATTTATAGAGAATATAAAACAGAAAATCTTTTTTCTGATGCAAATTGCTTTGAAGTATTAAAGAATGGGAGAAATTTCAATATCACTACATTATGATCCCACTTCATGTAAAAACATGCCTACTCAAGTCATAAAGTAACTGCTGGCACTACCAGTTCAGATCTGCTCCCTGGCCTCAGGGCTGCTGAAAACCATGCTGTAAACCAAATCTTCCACTAAAACTTAATCAGGAGAATAAAATACAGGTCAGACTGGTCCAAGTATTATTTGATGAAGGAAAGACCCTTCTAAGTATTTAGACTTTATAGCTCTAGTTTTTTCAAATGGAATCCATAAATGTTTATCCAGTCTTCCTATGATGTCCTTTGATCTCTTAGGGGTTTTTATTTTTAAAAACACAGATAACATTCCTGTAGCCATATTGGACAAATAAGTAAAGGAGATGACACAGTGATCTGAAGGTTTGTTTGGATTTGCTCTCAGTATTTATAAACACCAAGGCAATCACCAATTGGCTGCCAACGCAAAGAAATTCAAACTTATACAAATTACCCATGCTGATGTGGTGTATTTAATATCAGGCAGACCTATGGTGTACAAGAGAGACTTCCCATCAGTTGTTTGTTGGGTTCTTGTTGTGCTGTACTTTTTATTTTTTTAAAGGCTCTTGCTACTATAGGACTATCACCAAACCCTCCAATATCAAATTAAATTTTTAAAGTGGAAAAGATTGAAGGGAAATATGTCTAAATAAACAAGACAGAGGTTGTCTTCTTGTGAGAAATTTCTTAGTGTTGTGAAACAAACATTCATAAGATAATTCAGCTCGAGAAAAGCAGGCTTTACACAAACAAAAGATGGTGGTGAAAATAATCTGCACAGAGGGCAACAAGCGAAGCGTGGTCAGGAAGGTGGTGGGACAACGAGAGTCAGTGGGTCCCTGCTCCGCAGGGTCTAAAAGATGATCCCAGTTTTCACAAGCAGAGGAGCTGGCACCGCAGGGGCAGGGAGCTCCGGTGCTGCCGGGCCGTCCTGAGCAGCACAGACTGGCACAAGGACCACGCTCACGGGAGCACAGGCACCCTGCAAGAAGCCCTGCACAGTGCTCCCTGTGGCCTGCGCATCCTGCTTTGGTGCCTTGCTGCAGCAGCAAGAAGGAAAAGGTTGATTGAACAGGCAGCTGATGAGGCAAGGCTCAGGCTCTACATCCAGGCGCTGGTGTTCTGTGGTGCAGTTAAAGCACCGTAGGAGGAAGAGTGACATTGTTTTCAAAGCTCAGCTTCAAAAACAAACATGCAACAAAGACAGGAGTGTATTCATCCCCTCCTATCACATCTGTGCCCTGCAGGCAATGTTCTGAGAGAAGTCTGTGAAACTTGTACTTGCAGCTATCTCAGACAGCTCCACCTCTGAGTGTCTCCGCCCTGGCCCTCCCGGAGCCTGACACGCTGCCAGGGCTGTGTACGTGATCCCCTCGTGCTCCTGCGCAGTCCCAGCCGTGTTTAACTCGCAAGCATTTGCAAACACGCCGTGCAGGAAAACAAGGTTAACATGAAAACGGGCTCGGGGGGCGATTTGCATCCACCGTGCTCGTTTGCGTGCACTGCAGAGGTGCAGGGATCCAAACACGCTGCGCCCCGAGGCTCTCGGGAAGGACTGTGCTGCTCTCAGCCCTGGGGAGCTGAACCCAGCCCTCTGGCCAGGCACTTTGAGATGCTCCTGCACTGCAGATGCTGCTGGACTCCAGCCCGTGGACTGAGCCGCTTAAGTGTTCACCAAGGATTCTGTACACGTTTTACAGCCAGAGCTGAGCTCCGTGCTGCTGTGGTCGCTGCATTACCTCCACCAGTTGCTGAACTGGCTGTTGAAATGGCAATCGCTTGTTCTAACATGCCTCTGGCATCCTCTGCTCCGTGCCACTTTCCATGCACCCTGCCCTGCCCCCTCTCCTTGGGAGCGCTTCTTATCCCGCAGTTCCTCCTTTCTGCTTGCTCAGGCTCTGTGTCCCCGCTTCACCTTTCTCATTTAGGGCTGAGCACAACCCTTGCCAGGCCCCTCCCTCCTGACATCCCAGACACAAAAGAAAGGGCAGCCCCATGCCTATTTCGTGTAGGAAAAGACATCCCGAACAGACTCGGGGACAAAGCTGCCCCATGCCAGTGTCACAAATGCTATCTGCACAACACGGTCTCTCAAGGCTTGCACAGACCTACTCCTGTGAAGAGGGCAAGTCCCAAGGAGTGTTTGCCTTTCCAGCTGAAATTTGTAACTAGAAAGTGTCACCCTGAGCTAGGTGGGCTCAGAGATGCTACAGAAATTCATTGACACAAAACCCACTTTCAAAACAAGGGAGTTTATGACTAACTGCTAATGGATGCCCTGTACCAAAATTACCAAATATTTCTCCCTCTTCCAGATCCTTAAAGCTGAGCTTATTCCTTGAGTCTATTGGAAAATAAGGAAGAGTTCATCTGTACAAGTACTTACTGCAGAATTAGTTTTGTGCATTGAACTGAGCACAAATTAATTGATTTGCCTAATAAAATTAGCAGCATATATATTTGTCCTCATGGCTGTTAGTCTGAGCAGAAAGATTACAGTTTTACAGCTTGATAGGGGAATGCCTTTTAAAAATGTACTCTGAATACTTCATTAAAGATTTTTGGCATAGCTGAGGTTTCCTGTGTTCCGAACACTGCACAGACAAGAAGTGCCTAAGCAAACAATGGCACTTTACTAAAGTCAAAATTCTTTACGAAAGAAAAACTTGGGAATAACGTGGCCTAGCAGAGAAGTTGTGTCAGGTAGAGACTGCTGAGTGGGTTTGGATTGTTTGTTAACCTGCAAGTGAGGTACAAAGCTTTGCTGCTAAACAGGTCATCCAGGGATGGATGGGAAAACATTAGTTTTTCCTCATCTGCAGTTTGTACAGGAAAGTTGACAGTCTTGCTAAGCAGACAGCCCTAAATGCTACATGTTTTTTGTACCCCAAGTGGAAGCACTTATGCAAAAGCACTGCTACCTGGTTCTCCCCAGGGCCTGATATATCAGAGCTGTGCATTGGCGGCACAAGTTCCATACATAAACATTTAGGCACTGCGATTTATTACTTGTAGATAGCTCCAGCATGTTAATGTTCATTTATCTTCCATATTTCAAGAGCAGCAGAAGAACCATTCTCAGCATGAAACATTTACAGGAGAGTTTATGCAGCCAGATTTGCCTACTTAAGGCCCTCACTTTGTATTTAGAGCGGCTGTAGCCAAGCAGAGTCCTCTGGCACGAGGCACCAAGCCTGCTGTCGAGGATGTTCGACATCTTGAGCAAAGCAGAGGCAGGACTCTCTAACTGGGGAACATTCAAGGTGCAGTGAAGGGAAGGCAGAGCAACTGATGAGATGGTGACAGACTTGTTCTCCTGAGCTGTGCAATATACAGGGCTTTAGAAGAAACTTCCCCCCTTTTGTCCTCTTCCCCACAGCACCAGCACTTGCCACAGTATGTGCTGGAACTTTCCTAGAACTGCTCTACACATTACCTTACAGCTTTGCTTTTTATGAGGAAAGAGTCTTTGATTTAGAAGAACAGAACATGAAAGTTTTCATCAACTAAGCAGCATGGAGTCTGGAGTAGCCTGAGAGAGGGCCAAGCCTGCCCTTGTATCTGCCTCCCATAGTTTCAGCAGCTGCAATCTTCTCACTGACATTGAAGTGGACTCAAAATCTGAACTGCCCACCCACATCTTTGCACAGCGTCTTCCTGCTTTATCTTATCTTCCTTCCCTTTATCTCTGGTGCTAAGACAGACTACTGAGAACTACTCATTTAACAGTGGGATAATATATTTGGAGTCACAGATCAAATGGTTTCACCACCCAATGAAAACACACTTTTTCTCCATCACTGACTTGCAGCCATGCATTGACTTCGCTGCACCTTGGCATGTGGACCTGCCAAAGCCAGCAGTGACTGCCAGCCAGAGCACAGGAAGTGTTGAGAAGGCTTTTAGGAGGGAAGGAAATGGGTGCACTGCTACCTTTGCAGGACAACTGGTGGGAAGGAAACAGATTCGTACCAAGTAGGAAGAGAAATTTGGAACAAGTTGCACAGGATGGGGGGAAAAACCACAGTGGCACACAGGCACAGGGAAGGATGCTCAGAGGAGACACAAGAATCAGCATCATTTTATTATATACACTAGAGAAGCAGAGAATCATAGAATACTAGGTTGGAAGGGAACCTCAAGGATCATCTGTTCCAACGCTGTCATGCAACAGTTACCATCCAAATGCTTTCTTGCAGAAGGCATTTCCTTCCTGCCTAATGAACTCAGCAATGGCAGCTGAAGCAAACTGTGACCTTTGCTTTTCAACTTGTCTCAGTAATGAAGTGAAAGAATTACAGTGAACAGCATTAGCTACAGCATAAATATACTGATTTTTCAGTCTTAGGCACTGACAGTGAAATATTCCAGACCTGCAGTTCACTCTGTGGTATAGAGATATGCTAAGCATGCTCACTGCAAACCCATATGTGCTTTATTATATCCACCCTGATACCTCACTTGCCTGCTTCTGTACAGCAAACAGCAGACCATGGCCTTAGCCCATGATTCTTTGTCTTGAGGTGCTTTACAGTTCTTTCCCAGGCCACTACAAAAGAACTAATCTGTCCTTTGGAAAGATTTATGAAAAATATGTTGAGGGGGGAACCAACATTTGATTTGGTTTTGCAAACTTGTTCACAGCAAAGCAATCAGGCTGTACCAAACCTCTATGTTCAGTCTGTCTGAATTTAAAGCACTTCCAAGGCACGCTGAAGCTGAAGCTCCAGATAATATACTGGGTCAATCATACAAAGTACAAATTTTGAAAAGAAGCATGTGTCCTTCCCTTGTGGGCAGAAGGAGATGACACTGATGGCCCATCAGTGAGAATCACTCACACACAAGCTTACTGAAGCCTCTCTTCCTGGCTGCTGAATATTCATTCTGGGTGCAATGGGCTGGAGTACCATGATGGGAACACATTTTTGTGATGGAAAGTCCTGCTCTACTATTGTTAAAGGCCTTCAGCACCAAACCTGTGAACAAGCTCTGAACAAGCCCATACAGGAATGAGGTGGGTTTTTTGCTTGGTTGGTTTGTTTAATTGTCCTCCACTTTCTCTAATGACAGTGATGATCAGTCGATTGCTTCTTTAATTGCTCCTTTACCCACTGGAGCCTTCAATCTTTATGATTTATGTGCTATAGTTATCAGCAGTCCAAATGCTCCAGTAGTTTGTCACACGCAGAAAATGTGACATTTCTTTTTTCAGAAAGAAGCACAGTCTGGCATTTACACCAGGTAGGGAGGTTTAAAATGCCTGACTCTCTTGGCATTTCTAATTGCTCTGCATATTTCTCACATAAAACATCATTACCAAATCAAAATCATCAAACTCCTATTTGTTATTTCTTGCAAAATTAGAAGCAAATAATCTCTTCTACAAGTTTTCTGCATTCTTCTCTTGTTTAGAAATGTCAGAGTGTAAACAGAAAACAAAGTAGTAGCTTGTTTCCATTTTTGTTTCCCAGAGTGCACTGAACAAGTGCCCTCTTACAAACTGGACATAGGAGAAAAAAGTGATACAAGTAATAAAAATGACAATTCTATTATTTTCAGACTTCTCACATACAGAACATTCTTCAACATCAGCAAAGCTAAAACCCATGTATTTAAAAAATAAAATCCTTCAGAGAGTCTGAAAAAGCCTTGACCAATTTCCTCCATCTCTCTAGAACTAAAGATGTCCAATTTTTCAATACAATACTACACAAACTAATCTCCCCTCTAAAATGCCTTGTACTTGCCAAGATTTTTTTTCCTGTTTCTTAAAAAACAAACAAAAGCTTGTTTTGAAAGAAATATGAAAGGAACCAAAGGAATTGTGTTGAGCCAAAAGTCCTGCTTTCTCCACCCTCACTGTACTCATCTGGAAAGCATCTGGCAAACAAATCCATTGATAGTTTAGAAAAGTCTTTTATCTGTCCTCACAGGCTTAAAAGGAAAGTGGAGAGCATACACATTCTGAACTAACTGCACGTCCTCTTTGTATTATTGCCATTTTGAAAAGATGAGAGTACAGCACACAATACACACATAAAAAAAAAGCCTTCTCTGGTAAGGCTGCATGAAACTCAGGTTAGTAAAACTTGCAGGAGAGAGGGCCAGCTACGTTAACAATGAGTTATCCAAATAAACACAGATGAAGGGCAGCATATAAATACTGTTAGTGATGCCAGAGCAGGCAACATACCCTCCTTAAGCAGAATTACAGAGTGTGCATCTCTCCCCTGGTACATAAACCTAAAGCATGTGAGACACAGGGGAGGAAATGATGGTGCCTTTCATGCATATTTATGTAAATTCTATGATTACAACAAGTAATCAAACCACCAGCATGCAAATTTGAACATGCATCATTGAAGAAATGCAAATATTTATATTACAGTTTAAGTGGAAAACATTTAGGACAGTCTTTTGCTAGGAAAAGATTAATTTTCAAATAGCTGATCATTGTAAAGTTGGAAGCAGGCTGTTTATTAGAATTTGAGCATTCAGCAGACTTCTGAGGACCTAATTCCCTTCTGTGCTTATGGGTATCCTCAGGAATCAAATTCCTCTCAGAATGAACACTTCACCTAAACCAGTATAAATTGCCTAATTACTGTGGTATATATATCAAAATCCCAGTTTTCTGTTTTCAGTCTTCTTAGCATTTGTCTTCCTGCAGCTTCCTTCAATGATAAATACAAGGGCTCCAATGCCATTTCCTGCAAAGTGGCCACAGTATTGCTTTCTTACTCTTTCCTCAAACATATGACTTAAAAAAAAAAAAAAAACAAAAAAACCCTTTCTTAAAAAATACATTATATGAACCACTGCACTATATTCTTTGGCTAGTCTCAAACATTATTTAATATCTGTTAAAGAAGTTAAAACAGGTTTGCAAATGACTCAGACTGAGCAGAGCTCTTGGGACTGCTTTCTTGGCTGTCTTGCAATTCAGAACTAAGAAGAGATGGGGGAGGAAGCATTGGGGTTTTTTTGCAGGTAGTTTCATGTTTTTTAGCACTATCAAACTGGATTTCACAGGCTGTCATGCTGTCTTTGAGGCTCCTCATATCCTGGAAACCTGGGTGGCTCAGCCGTGCAGCAAGCACTGCGCTCACTGAGAGGAAAGGTCACGCTACCGAAGAGAACAAAGCAGCCCTCAAAATGCTGTGAGCCACTGAATGTCTGGGATGATTGGTCCACATTTTTATTTCTGATCTATAATGAGGGCTAAAGTTTGTTCTGAAGGATCTGTTTTGGAATGCAGTGCAGATCCGTGGAGGCTGCTGTGCTGATGACATTACAGGCTGTCTGGTAGCCCTCGCTGCCTTGCCACATGCTCCTCCCAGCTGCAATTCCATTTTAGCCATTCCTCCGAGCTCTCTAGTGACTATCAGAGCCTGAGGATACAGATGTTAACAGCTCCCATCAGTTATGAGCAAAAGCAATTACAAAGAGAAATCAGGTTTCCTCTTCCTGAAAGGCTGACGACTCCTCTCTTCCTAGCTACAGTAATCAGGTGAGACTGAGTTACCGTTGGAATGCCAGGCTGCTGCTCACGAGTTTCTAAGTGACTCTCACACAGCAGAAGTGTCTCACTGCCTCCAACAATCACGTTTAGGCACTGAAGGGTGCTATGTTCTTTCACTTTCTTTGATTTCCTTCCACTCACTACCTATTTTATCTCCCCATCTTTGCATTCTATTCTGATTAGAGCTTAGCTTCAAATGGACAACAGCCTTGCCACCAGATTACCTTTGCGTGGTGGGATGTGGGTCCTTTTTCAGGTTGAGTAAACTGGACAAAAACTTCAGCCACAGAGAGATATCTAACATTGCACAGAGAAATTCCAAGAACTGCTTGTCATCTGTTGGCCTGGGGAACAGACAACCTCCAGACATATTTAAAAAAAATTCTCTTTCAGTAGAAGAAAAACAGGATTTATAGGATTTAGACTGAGCTAACATACATACATACAATGGAATATTATGCTTGTCAGTCCTCACTCATTTTTTATTAGGCTTATCTACCATAGCATCCCACTTCTCTCATGGAATATTGTATAAAGTATACTTCATCGAGGATTTTAAAGGTTTTATTATTTCCACCACTTAATTCTGTCTAAGATTAGAGGAACAGAAGTCAGCCCACTATATGTACACCAGGAAAATCATATTATCCCACTGGATTTCTAAAGCACTCTTCCAGAATTTTAAGCCAAAGAAAAGGTGATCTGACTCTATGCTATAATTATCATTCAAAATACACTGTTCAAAAGAAGCACTGGCTAAGGTTCATCTATAAAGTGTAGGAGAATCTTCTAAACAAAAGGTATTTCATCTGGTTAGTTCAGAAAACAACAAGCAAGCTCTAGAACTATTGGTCAGTCCAGAGTGTGGTTCACAGCCTCTTGAGACAAAACCTTTCCAGTCTTCTCCGAAGCCTTTCAGCAGAACAAAATTTAAACCTAGATTTTGCTATTTGACACCTTTCATTGTTCCGTGTAAGTTTGCATTCCTCTGACGAAATACAAGCCAAACCATCCATTTCACGTCTAACTGATTGCTACTTGTGCACTTTTATTAGAGATCGTGGAGCCTTACACCGTGTGGCAGTTAATACAGCCAGCATTTCATAAAGAACTGGAGCCTGTCCTTCCCCTTCCTCGTTCACACTGTCTACATTCTGTCTATTTTGGAATGTTTTTGTAGGTCCTAAGCCCGATTGGACTCTGTTGATATTAACCCACAAAGCTGAAAGTATTAATGGCAAAGGTTACAAGAAGAGTATCTCATAATTCTTACTCAGAAGGATCTTGAGGTTAGACTCAAGTTCATGGTTATTACACCATGTATACCATTACCATTTTGTCCAGTATTACAACTACGTATTTTTAGAAAATAATCATAACTAAGATTAGTTAACCAAATATATTTCACACCTTCCACTAACTAGGATCTTGTTCTACACCAAAAAAAACCCCAAAACCCTCTTGAAGTTTTACACATTTCCGAAAGAAGAGGTCTCTTCCAACCTTGATGATTGTATTACTGTATGACTGTAAGAGTGCTCTTCCTGTTAACTGTTACTCAAGTATCAAATTAATATAGATATTAATTTTGTTAATATGATACTTAACTTATGAAAAGGAAAGCAGAAATAGGAAAACTATTTCACTTACATCAAGGAAACTAGAACTGACAATAAAAAGGAAGCCCCAAATACACAGCCATTAAAAGCTTACAGAAAGGAAAAGAGAATAAAATCAGCACTCATTGCCCTTAAAGTGATTCTCTGCTTGGGCCCTCAGCCCAAAGCAGAGCTTGCAGCCCGGCCAGCCTGAGGTCAGCGCCCAGCGTGACTCAGGGCAGAGCGAGCAGCACTGAGAGCCTGGCACGGTTCCACAGCTCCCCAGGCCTGGGCTGTGCCGCCCTGTGCCCGCAGCCCTGCAGCTCTGCGGCTCTGCCCACAGCCCTGCAGCTCTGCCCACAGCCCTGCGGCTCTGCCCGCAGCCCTGCAGCTCTGCCCCTGGCCCTGCGGCTCTGCCCACAGCCCTGCAGCTCTGCCCACAGCCCTGCAGCTCTGCCCATGGCCCTGCAGCTCTGCCCACAGCCCTGCGGCTCTGCCCACAGCCCTGCGGCTCTGCCCCTGGCCCTGCGGCTCTGCCCGCAGCCCTGCAGCTCTGCCCGCAGCTCTGCCCCTGGCCCTGCAGCTCTGCCCCTGGCCCTGCAGCTCTGCCCGCAGCTCTGCCCACGGCCCTGCAGCTCTGCCCATGGCCCTGCAGCTCTGCCCGCAGCTCTGCAGCTCTGCCCCTGGCCCTGCAGCCCTGCCCACGGCCCTGCAGCTCTGCCCGCAGCTCTGCCCATGGCCCTGCAGCTCTGCCCCTGGCCCTGCAGCTCTGCCCGCAGCTCTGCCCACGGCCCTGCAGCTCTGCCCATGGCCCTGCAGCTCTGCCCGCAGCTCTGCAGCTCTGCCCCTGGCCCTGCAGCCCTGCCCCCGGCCCTGCAGCTCTGCCCGCAGCTCTGCCCCGGCCCTGCAGCCCTGCCCACGGCCCTGCAGCTCTGCCCATGGCCCTGAAGCTCTGCCCGCAGCTCTGCCCATGGCCCTGCAGCTCTGCCCGCAGCTCTGCCCACGGCCCCGCAGCCCTGTGCCCGCCCTGCAGCCCTGCCCACAGCGCTGCAGCTCTGCCTGCAGCTCTGCCTGCAGCTCTGCCCACAGCCCTGCAGCTCTGCCCACAGCGCTGCTGCCCTGTGCCCGCCCTGCAGCTCTGCCCGCAGCTCTGCCCCGGCCTTGCAGCTCTGTCCCCGGCTCTGCCCCGGCCCTGCAGCGCTGCCGCGAGCCGCTGCTCTCGGAAAGCGCCGAGCCGTGCCTGAGAGCAGCGGCCCGCCCGGGGCCGGCTCCGTGCCGAGCTCCTGGCAGCCCCTCGCAGACGGAGCGCTGCCTGCCCTTGCCGGGCCGCTGCCGCCTCTCCCAGCCGGCGGCATTGGCTGCCTGCAAAGGGGCAGGGGCTCTCCGTGCCCCTCCGATGCCATCGCCCTGGAGAAGCAGCAGTGAGACTGAGGCTAGACGTGCTTTAAGTTAAATTGCTTCTTGCTTTTACCAACCATAAAATGAGGCATCCAGTTTTTCAAAGCATCACTATAGATAGTCCCTAGATTGGTCTTAAAATCTGATTTTTACACACAAACAACACAATGAATCTATCCCCTTGTACTATTTGGGGTCTACTTCTGTCTTCCAGATCTGAAATCTCACAGATCTCAACATACCTGAAGTTATCCTTTCTTAAGCAAGGGTTTTCCCCTTCCTGTCTACCTGTAAGTAGAAACTTCTACCTATATTCCCTTCGACAAAACTGCTTACAAGCTGACCCTTGCTAGATATGCAATAATTAGGTGAGAAACGTGGCATATCCTTACAATTCTTGCACACTTGCTAACAGCATGGTGAGGCAGTGAGTCACTACATAGCACTGGACGGTTTCAGGCACGGCAACTCCCATTGCCATATTACCTATATATTCCTATGCAAATCCTAATAGCACATCACTTAATCATAGTCTGTCAATCAAAACAACCTCTTAGATCTTTTATTTTTCTACTGGAAGAACCTTACATCAAAATTAGCACTGACAGTGGTACAATTATGCATACACACATTAGATAATCAAATAAAACCCCTTGGGTAGTCTGTACTGACAGGCTGCGATGACTGGCCTACTTCTTAGATTGACAAATCCTATAACCTAATGCTTCTACGATCTTAACTTCTCCCTTTGGGTCCACTAAATTATTGACTGCTGCTCTCTGTACAGCAGGATTTGGTGGAGAAAGTGCAGGGACAACTGGTTTTAATAGAAAAGAGCGAACACATGAACACCGAGCCAGGACCTCCAAAGACATCTAAAGAGGCACCTCGGGGAGCAGGGCCTGGTCCAGCTGCCCACTACATCCGCTATCTTCCTGATCCTAAAGAGGCTCTACCCACCCAAAACACAAACACTTAACAAATCACGAATGCAATACTTGAGAAAAAAGCTATGAAATGACACACACTCGTCACCTAGTGATCCAGTGAAGAGCAAATTTAAAATACATTTCTTTTTATTTCCAGAGTGGCACTACTGCTTCTGTAAACTCAAAGGAGAATCGCAAACTATGACAATATTCAAACCAAAGACTAAGATCAGGTTTCAGCTGCCTTTTTAGTACACTCTAGATATAAATTGTTTCTTGACTTTGGAAAAAGTTAAATAACTTAAAGAAGCAGCAACACCAGCATTCCTAACAGTCTGAAAACCTTATGCTTCAAACAACAGAAGTATTGTTACTGATTGCCATGATGTTATAGTTGCATGACTTGGCAGGAAATCCATGCAGTTTCCAGGACTCAAACTGAGGTGCTGCGAGAGAAGTATTGTGGATTGAATTCTTTCTCCTCAGCTGAAAAGAGAAAAAACAGTCAAAATATACACAGCCCCCAAACATACAGCAGGTCACTTGCAAGTCAAGAAATTACCAGTGTAATAATTAAAAGAAAAGCCGCAGAAGTTACAACAAAATCCTGAAGTTTCTCTGTAGTTTCAAATCTGGAAGTTAAGGGTGAGATTTGAGACAGACATGCAGATGTCCTTTCTAGCACAGGAAATTGGGAAGATTCCAAGTTTTTATTTAGCAAATTTCACAATTATTGCAATGGTCCAAGAACTTGTGGGAAACGTCATCCTCTTGTGCTGTCTGTAGTTTTGCCATTTTCTTTATTGACATAGGATTTGTTTTATGGTTTTGAAAAGCAGTTTTGCAGTCCAGGGGTCTATATTGTCAACTCCTTAATACCCTCTGACCTGACTACTTCTGCACTGTTACCTGGAGCTGCAAGGCTGACCTGCTCCATGGGTTCTCTTTCAATCCAGTGGGTTAAATTTCTTCTTAAAAGGAAAGAGCAGGAACCTTAATTTGCATTAGCAGCAGTAATGCACACAAGATGTTACAGTAAACAATATTACAACATATTTAGTGATACTGCGGGATACCACTAGTTTGAGTTCTTTTCCAATTGTAAATATCCCCACAGAAGTGCAACACAGAAAAAAAGTTACTGTTTTTTTTCATATAACCCTTTTGACAGGTTGTCTTTCAAGATTTCAATCTGTATCCCATGGGCTTTTCTTTGACACGAAGAAATTTGTCACCTTTAACATCAGGATAAAGGAACAACAGAACGGAAAAACAGACAGTCTGATCCAGAAAGCCAGGAACAGATTCCTGTATCAGTTGATGCACTTTACTCAGTCCTTTCTTATAGAGGGGTTAGGTCCCAGAAAAAGAAAAATTAAGATTCATTGCATCTAACCATATCTCAGACTTTTATGTGCTTCTTCTATTATTTAAAACTCAGTGCAGTCTTATTTAGTTGGCTCCCTCCACAGGGATATCCCTCCCTCAGCTCCCATCCATAGCAGAGATTTGCATTCCTGCTGCATGCCTATGTTTAATTTTGGACATATGCACTCATTCCAATGAGGGATAAAACCCCTGGGTGCCTAGACTGATCTGATAAAGTCCCATGAATG
Source organism: Callaeas wilsoni (assembly GCA_013398955.1). Lineage (NCBI taxonomy): Eukaryota > Metazoa > Chordata > Aves > Passeriformes > Callaeidae > Callaeas > Callaeas wilsoni. The sequence goes on from VWPU01012117.1 coordinate 49,846, forward strand.
CACAACTGCAGGCAAACTCTAAGCATGTTTGCTTATTTCCCACAACAGGTTCTGTCCACTGAAACATGGCTTGAAATTAAAGGGCAAGCAAAAAACTTAATAAAGGGGAAGGAAAGAGAAGGGAGATGAAAACAAATTTCTTTAACCATCATCTTTGTCACTCTCCAGACTGTTCCTGTTTAATCTTGCCTTGAGGTACTCCTTGTAGAGGTGACGTGGAAGAACATCATACAGGGGTATGAACACTTGTTCACACACATACAGTTCTGATGGAAGAACAGGGTTATTTCCTGGGCTGCTTCACTCAGTGGTAGGATCATCCAGTACCTCTTCCTTCTCCAGACCTCCCAACAAGGCTTTACTTGAGTATCCTGCTTAATTTAGTCTTAAATGTGTGAAATTCGCCTGTCTGCATTGTTTTAAAAGATCAGGTAAAAGTATTGCAAAGTCTTTGGAAATGAAAAATAGAAACAACTACTCCCTTTCTGCCCATCCTTGCCAGTCCTGGGATTTACAGGAGGGGCTAAGTTGGGCCGTGTGAGATCCATGAAGTGGCAGTCAGAGGAATTGTATTCTGTCTGTCCTTATCAGAGAATGACTACTGGTTGGTATTTCTCCCTCAGATTGAACCCTGGATTTTATTAGCTACCAAATCAACCCGGCAGCTCAGTGGGAAAGTCACCCTGAATTACCTTCCTGAAGATTTTCTGGATTTCAAATTCTCCACGACATGATAAAAAATAGAGCTATTTTGGGAAACATATGAGATGCTTTTTACTTGGCACTATTGCATGAGGCTATCATTAATGCCAGACAAATCCAAAAAGGCAATCAAGTTTAGTCTAGCAAGGCAGAGGGTTACATTCTTGATTACAAAGTAGGAAATTAAAAGTTATCAAAACCAAAACAACAAGTAAGACACAGAACATATTTGAAACCGTTCAATTCTCCCAGCTGTCTCAAGACTTCTCTGAGTCATGTCCCTGGAGCAGATATGGGAGAAGACGGGATTTGGTACAACTACATTACAAATTCTGACTTTAAGAAATAACTTGACATTATTGTGAAAACAGAAACTCAAGTTTGAGGTGGCTGAGGTGGCTCAGAGCTGAAGATATCACTCTCTTTACTTCATACAACATCCATTTCCTCTCCCTCATTTTTGGTCCCATCTTGAATGACATTAACATTTTCTCTGCCTGGGTGATTTTCTGACTTTATAGAGTGTTTTTGTACATTCTTTTAGCTTAAGCAATCTTCAAGAAGGATAATATTCTTCCAGGCTCATACAGCACTTGAAGTCATGTCTCTATACCTGCTCTTTAACTGAACACACTTTAATATGTCATTTTATCTTCAGAGGGTCACTACACAACATTAATCATACAGATGATATACTTGGCTGTGAATGTGTGTTCCCTCCCTAACATTTAAGGGAATATGCCTTCAAAGAAGGTGTGTCCCACTTTCCCCTAACACAGAATGGCTGAGGCTGGAAGGGAGATCTGGTTTATCTGGTCCAAACCCTCTGTTCCAGCAGGGCCATCTCTTCTCCTCTGGAGGGAAAGGAGAAACATCTCCATCTTTGGAATTTTCAGGACTTTGCTGTGGCTGATCTGATCTAATGACAACAATTGTCCTTCTTCACATTAGAGGTTGGGCCAGAAGTACTTTCCATCTGTATCTCTAATCCCATAAATATGAGTATGCTTCATTCAGTGAAAGATTTTAATTTTTCTCTGGATCAAAAAGTCCCCCCTATCCAGCAAGTCAAAGATCACTGCTGTCAAGTACCTTATGGCACGGGTTTCACTTCCACTTTGCAGTTCTGCATCCACTACTGGCACTGCCACAAGCCCAATGTTTCGGAGGCTGCCACACTGGAACATTCACAGCTCTGTGTTTTTAATGCTACCGTGGCTTGGTTCATTAACTACACCACTTGAACCTTGTCTTCCTTTCATGAAATATTTACAGCTCTTTGGTAATATTTTGTGCATCTGTTTTTTCCCCTCATTCATCTAAAAGCCATTACCAATGTTTTCATAATAAGGGACTGTTTCACTGAACAAAGATAACAGTAGCTAAGTCAAGAACAACATGAACAAATTAAAATTGAAAAAGGAAGTAAAGCAATTTAGAATTCAACAATACAGTATACACAGCCACAATATTAATTATTCCCTGCTAAGACTAAATAATATTGAAGTGTATTATTCTATTCTATTCTTCAAGGCCGATCTTATATTAAGTGAACTGAAGTTAAATAAGTATATTCCAGTCACCTAAAGTAGCACTATCAACTTTTATTAGAAACTGGGGATAGGTCTGCTTTTTAAAATTAGCATCTACAATAAAGCTTCTATTTGAAAATGATAGAAATAAATTTTGATTTGTCATTGAAAGCTATACAACCAGTTGCTTTTTCCTTATTCACAGGTTAAGTCTGTACCTGGAAAAGTCACGTCCCGCCTTGTGTTAGCATTCCCCACGATGGCTGGCAGTTCCCTAATTCCAGCAGGATGCAGCCACCACTGAAGCTCTGCACACCGAAGCACTTAGACTAACCCTGTGGCAGGTTATCATGCAGATCTTTGGCCTGGGATGGATTTGTATTCAAGGGGAGCCAGTAGAGACAATACTAACCAGAATCCAAGTGTTCCTTGGAATCATGTGTTCATGGAAGGCAAACTTTACATGAGTTTTCATAGTGCTTCCATTTGATGATGAAAACTTGTTTTTGTAGGCATACAGATATAGAGTGCAGAAAAACCACAAATCTTTGTCATATCAATTGGCAGAGGAAATCTAAAGCTATTTATTAGTTTATTAATGAAGGAGAACATAAATCTGAAGTTTTAAAGTATTTCTCTTTTATATTTCCTAACCTAAGTATCTGCATGAACAGGTTCAATACAGCAGTTTTATACTGAATGAACCTGTCAGGAGACAGAAAGACTAATTAATAATTTGATCTACTGATCTTCTAATCATTAAAAAAATCTTTAGTTACATACTAAAAAAGTAACCAAATTCTTGTGGATACATAGCAGTTCCACTTTGGATAGTCCAGATGCACTGGATGCACACTAGCGGGTGGATTTTAAGTTATATCTGAGAAGCAATTTAGCTACTGGCTGTAATATGAGAACTATCTGCTCCAACTCCATGCTAGGAGACAGACAGCAGCAAGACTCATCATTTCCTCAGTGGAGGTGGAACAGCAGTGATGGGAGAAACGGCTGAAGAGTGCGCGGGGGGAGATGGTGTAAAGAAAGGGGTGGATCACTGTTCTGATAAGGAAGAGAACATTCTTGCTTGCTCAATGAAAATGATTACACTTAATGTATGCCACTAATCCTCCCACATGCCCTGAAGACCTAAGTGAGCCTATGCACATTGTTCTCTGATGTTTTTGATGGCAACTAATTAATCTTAATGAGAGGGAGTGCTGACTTCAGGGGTTTTATCTCACTGCACTGCAATTTATTTTCATTGGCATCTGGTTGACTTTTCCTTTACAACATGCAGCTTATGAATGTCTGAGTTATTTTGTCAATGCAATCGCAAAGATTGATACATCTATATTTAAAGCAGTATGTTTTTTAAAACTGGAGGTCAGAGTCCCATTTAAGTACCAAGCCCACAGTGATTTATTGAAGGGTTTATTATGTTCACAATTACAAGTGCAGTTGCTTTTGGAGCTTTTTCTCTGGCCTCCACTCTCAGTTTCTACTTGGATACTCTTGCACATCCTCCACTCACTATTCCCTGAAGGCTTTGGTATCCAAACCACTGCTGCCTTCTTATGTCTTGCTCAACAACAGCAACAGAGGGTCAGTGGCAAAGGAATATGGCAGAGAAATGAGTCACCACTAAGTAGTTCATTAAACCACATATCATATGGAAGAAGTTACTGCATATGAAATATGTTGACTTGATTCCACTAATCAAATAATAAAATTCTACTTGGATGATAAAATTTGCAAGATAAGAAATGCAGAAATGAAAAAGTAATTTACTATGTTGATGAAAGCAAACCCACCCATTCCTGTCAGCTCCTAGATTTAAGTGTTCTGTTAAAACCAAATTTTTAATTTGAGTGTTTAAAAGTAAAAATAACATATAGAAGCAGTTTGCGAAATTTAGAAATACTTTTTATAGGAGAAGAAAGCATGGTGGGTGTGACAGAACTAATATATTCTAAGATGCTGTCACAGGACCTGGTCTGTGCATTTGCACAGACAATACAATATCTGGGTGATTTCTGGGAACAACTGCATTTATTTTAAACTACATTTAGTTCCATCACGGCTTCTTTCTACTGTAGAATATAAAATTATTTCTATTTCTATTTCAGTTTCCTGCTTAAGTCAGATAAAAAATTTAAATGTTTTGGTAGCAACCGTGGCACCTCTGGAGACATTTCCCATGGGGAGTATTATAAGCTTCCATATTCCTGCTTATGCAGGAAAGTGGGGACTGTCTAAACAGGAGATACTGCTAAAAAGACAAACTTCTTTCACCAGGCTGGAAAGCAGGAATGACTTGTCTGAAAACTCAGTAGTGGGGATGCCTTGTTAGATGACTGCTGGATCAGAGCACATCCACAGTGTTTCCAAGTTTCCATGAAATCCTCTCCCCCCAAAAAAACCCACCAAAACCCAGTAAACAGCCAAACAAAAACATAAACCAAATCCCCTCAGCCAAATTCTGGTTTGATTTTCAAGGCTGCTCTGCAATGGAGACTAGTTACTGCTAATTTATCTTTTATTTCCCTCCATTTCTTAGACCATCTGAACATTGATCAGTGGTTTCATGTTAGCTTATTGAAATCTGTTAATGATCTCAACTGGCCCAGTCTGAGCACTCTGAATAACCAGCCCAGGCCACAGCATTGCCATAAAACAGAAATATGGGTTGAGATGCAGCATTAGCAGTGCAGTTGGAACCTGAATGCATTCAGGTTCTACAATAGGCTATTAATAATTTTCTTATGGTTCTTTGCCACTGATCTCCTCTTGAAAAGTGATGATGAAATTTTAGAATTACTCAGGCCCTACTTCGAAACACAACATCAAGAGTTTCTCAACACATCCCATACATGAGCATAATGAACTTAAACTATTCACTGGCTGGTCGACTTACAACAATAAACAGAAACATGAATCCAAGTTCAAAACCTCAGTTATTTTGCTCTTATTTCCTTAAGTACACATGAAGACAGAGCATTTCATATGTGTTCTTAAAAGCCATGAGCTATTTGCATTTTAAACTGCAGAGCTTGAAGAAACTTGTGTTATAGGAACTTTACTAACTAAAAAATTCAGAACAGAAGAATTGTGAAAATTCCCAAACTTACCTAGGCACATTGTCCAGAAGTATTGCAAGGTAAGAGAATTAAAAACCCCATAAGCTACTTTTCTGCTCTAGTCCATTCTAGATTTACCTAACATTCAGAAGATCTTCCTGCTGCTCTCCACAAGATACTCAAAAAGGCAAATGAGAGCATTCAGTACCTTGGGAAAGCACGCTGCTAGATTAGTCACATTTACTTAATTAATTTTCATCATTAACAAGCATACGTCTTATTTGTGATTTACGGAAATCCCATTTATAACATACATTTCTACACAGGCTTGCTTGCTTTTGCAAACTTAGATAGCTTAGATGTTGTAAGATTTCTGACGTTATAAAGAGAACTCCCCCACCTGATATATCTTGCCAGTGTTTTTAACAATGCAAGATAAAACCCTAAAAGATATTAAAATCACTGACTCCATCAGTGCTCGAGTATACTTCTATCCCTGCACTTGCTCATGTTTCCTGTAGATGCTAATGACATTGATTTCATGACTCACTGGCACTGTGGCAGAAAGTTATCAAAATTTAAATAAACTTCCCACAGAAATACTCCCTATCTGTAACAGGAGAGGCAAGCAAGCAACCGGGTTAAAACCTGAGGTGAGCTGCCACAGCTTCCCACCAACCATGGAAGGTCTCATAAAATTCAGCTACATTTACCCACCTCTAGCGGCATCAATACACTGTCAAGGCATGTGAAACAGTCCAAATTCTTGTGTGGGATTATGTGATTATGTGACTTTCCCCGTTATTTGCCAATTTTCTCCTTTTACTCTACTTATGATTGTTTGCACAAAGTTGCACTTTTTCAGAAAAACTTCAGCTGACAGAAGGCTGCACTTATGGCTAAAATATCAGACTAAAGAGTGGGAGTTACTGCCCAGCCCGCAGTACTGTTCAGTGCCTGGACTCTGTGTATCCTTACCTGACACACTGGAAAATAACTTCCTTCTCAGAGGGATTGGTTTCTAATGGTTAAGGCTCTCTTGAACTCTGCTTTATTCACAGATGTTTCTCAGTGGTATCATGTGACAACCGTGCACATGCAGTTCTGTTATTTAGATTTCTCCCCCTCTTTTTTCCCCTCTCAGCAATACTGGCTTGGCTTTCCCTGTTCTGGAGTGCTGGCTGTAGAGGGAACTGGGATAGGCTGTTTTTAACAAGCAGCACATTCTGTTTTAAACCCTTTTGCACGGAATCCAAATCCTTGAATGTTTTCCAGAAATCTGAAGTGTGTTGACTTCTATACTCAGAATAATAAACACAACTGTGCTTGTCTAACTAAAAAGAAGTGGAAGTGCAGTTCTGTGACCCATTCAGGATAGAGCAGTCCAAATGCATTCACCCTGCCCACACTCTCAGTATCACTGGGTATCAACTCAGTATCAGCTGGGTTTCTCTGGGTGGGAGTGGTGGGGGTTTGGTGGGAGTGTTGTTATTTGATTTGTACTTATTTTTATTAAGTAGTTCCTTGGAGTAGCGGCCAAGATTTCAAATAGCTCCCATAACATAGCTGACTAATAATCAAGGTGCTGCTCAGTTTCTGCCATTGAATTGGGCAATTCCTTGAGCAGGGCATTACCCTATGCTATCAACAAACTGAGTATGCCACTTTGCATCAGCAGCAGACAGCCTGGGAAAACACTGCTTGACTGGCATTGCAATTCTTTAACTAAAAAAAAAAAAAAGCCTTCAAACTCTAAAGCCTCTAGGGATGTTAAGCTTAGCTAAAAATCTAAATGTTAAATTCCACCCAAGTGGAATGCACAGCTGTGCCCAAGTTAGGCAGTGTAGAGTCGACTGTGATATCATAGAAAGCCAGTAATGCCAGCTCAGAGGGAGGAATTACCCTCTGCACCTTATTCTGCCCTTTTCTGCTGATGTTGAGGCAATACTGATTCTCGAGCCAATACACAAAGCTAATAAAGTTAAGTTCTAACATCAATGCCATAGTTATGCTCACCTGAAAAAATTAAACAAATTGTTCAGGTCACAGCCCCACTGGGGCAACAGGAGATCAGCCAAGGACATGGATGGTGCCAGCTCCCTCTGAAGTCAGCATGAGGTCTTACTATAACCATTTTTATCAAAGCATCAGCCAGAGGGAAAAAACCAAATGCAGTCAGAGGAAAGAGGAGCATTCTAGGTACTGGCACTGCCTCCTTTTGTTTATGCCCAATTCTGCTGTGATAGACAAGGAATATTTGTCTTTTGTTGAACATGTTAGTCTAATTTTTCAATTGCATTTCTGCTGTTCACAAGTGGGAGATCAAAAATCTGGTTTTCAGCTTAAAACATTTTCCAGGCTTATTTGCTATGAAACCCTAAGTTCTTTATAAAATACAAGGGGTTTTGTGTCTACGCTAATTTATAAACAACTAGAGAAGCTCTGGGGTTTTATACTACAACAGAATAAGATATGGCACGGACTAAACAACAATGACCTTCTCTAACACCATCAAAATGCAGTAGAGCTTTCAGACAAAGAAAACTCCTGTTTGCAGAATGAATTTTTAAATAGCAAGCAATTTTCTTCCAGAAAATCCCCCTTCCCAGTTTCATACAGGAAACCACAAGGATTTTAAGCAGGGCATTAACTGAGACTATACATTGCAGTTGCTTTCCTACTTAGTGTGATCTACTGGCTTCCCTTAATATTTGAACTGGAACAAAGAGAAGTCTGTCAAAACTTTTAATTCCTTAATTTGCATATCTGAGCTAATGAATGAGATTTTCAAAAGGCAAAAACTGGTTCAGAGAAGAGTAGAACCTAGTTATTTATATGCTTTTGGGAAAGGGAAACGTATAACATTAATGCACAGCTATAAGTTCATAAAATTATAAAATCTATACATGAGTGTAGCCTCATAGGACCATTCATTTCGATTTTTGGACATTAACAGCTCTGCTAAGTGTTGATTTTCAGAGGACCATGTGGGGAAGTTTCTTTCAAATGACCAGATTCTGATCTGCTTGTGAAATATTCTAGTACAGTTGCTAACAGACATAAGCAATTAATTTTTCTACAGCTTTACTTCATTTGTAGTCAGAATTAAACTGTTCCCTTCCTTGGGAAGGATGGCCTCTCTTTTCTGACACTGCCACTCAAACTGCTTGTGGCAAAGCTCCAGCTCCTCACAGGTTCCCTGTTTAATACCTGTCACTGCCTCAAAGATTCAGCTCCACTCCAATTTAGCTCTACTGCCTTCATGTCTACATATTATCTGAACTTTCTCTTAAAAATCCTTAAAAATAGTCAAGCCCTACATCTGATGGTAAGATTACATCAGTATTTTGCTTTCACTTAAAACAGCAGAACAAAAGGGAAAAGGCCACAAAGCCCAACACACCATCAGGAATTAAATGGACAGAGAACTTTCATCTGAAAGGAAGCAAATGAAAAACATCTTTTCCAGCTTTCAAGAATACCTGACAACCCGGTAACTTTTCAAATCACGAGGTTCCTGCTAGGTTCCCATGAAGGCTTTTTAATATTGCAAAATAATAAACCAAACATTGTAGTTATACCCCCCCAGGTGAAATCCTCACTGTGTCCCTCAGTGCACCTCAGAGCGGCTGGTATGTTCTGCTGCTGGTGATGCAAGGCCAGTGAGATACAGGGCACACCAGTCCTTATCCTGGACTCTATGGGAAGGCTGCCTAACTTGCCCTCGCAGATTAGTTTTGTTTTGATTCTCCCGGGGCCAAAACCGCATACCTCTGATTGTGTTTGTCAGTGTGGCATCCACAGATCTAGCCCGGATCCAAACCAACCGTGCGAGTGCGTTTGCCATTTGATGTGGTTGCCCCTTGAGAATTAAAGCAAAGCTCTGAGATGGGGTTCCAAGCAACCCCCTTCCAAAGCTCGCTGGTTTGCTGACTGTGGCAGAAGGCTGCCCTGGAGGGGTCTGCAGAAGGACCTAATGCAGACTGCAGCACCAAAACAAACCAGGCTGCCTAATACGGAGTTGGGAAGACAATGCCATTAATAGCTCCACCTTTGCTGCACTTTCAAAAGTTTTGATTGCATAACCCAAGGGAGAAAAACAGAAAAGGTGCCTGTGATGCAATGCTAACATTTTAACAAGGAGTCCCCTGAAATGTTCCTCTATCACTTGGTGATAAAAACCACTGATCACAGAAGCACATTAACAGAGAAGAATGGGAGGAACTAGATCAGATCACCTCCTTTTCTGTACAAGCCATGACTCCCCACTAGATAATTAAGTAAAATCAGAGTAAGATAACCAACAATTCCAAAATTCTTCCAAAATGCTTCAGATTCGACTCAACAACCTTGGTTTTCAAAGCCATCAGTTGTCAATCAGTGCCAGGAAGCACTCTGAAATATTCCTGCCATTGACAATATTTGCTCAGAATCACCAGCTACAGGGCCATGGATGTCTCAATATATGACATGTACTTTAAAAAAAATAACTTAGGCTACATAAATTTAGAGCTACCTGAATGCCCTTCCACTCCAGGGCTTCCAAAACTATATAGTAAGAGACTGAATTACAGCTATTAATATAACCCCCTTACAATGACGTGAGTGAAATACCAAGCTCATCTCAGTCAGAAACACTGTCCATGCTCTTCACTGATAACAGCCAAAACAAAAGTCCCCTTTGAGAGTTACACAGCTCAAAGTTCTGGAGACAGAATGTTCTTGATATAATTTGGAGCTTTGTTTCTACAGCATTTTGGTCCAACTAAAAAAATATTAGAAAATCCTTGTGAGTAGAGAAGTACTGTGAACATATTTGTCTCATATCCACTAGGAATAAAAACAGCCTAGTGGGTGTCCAAATTTTCAAGTCATGGTCTGATTTTCTTGAGAAACATGAGATATGCCCATGCACAAGACAGTGTGGGTTATAGCTGCTCACTTAACTTTCACCATGCCCTGCCAGTGATATTGGACCTTGGCACTGGAGGAGTCACAATCTCATTTTCCCCTCAAAGAAAGGACTCCAAAGCAGCATTATCTGAAGAGATCTTTGAGTAGTTTGCTGTCCATACAGCACAACATCCCAAGACACTGAGTGTCAATACACTATAAATTATCCTCCCAGTAGCAGCCTTTCATATAAATCTTTCCTTCAAGGGTCCCGCTGGTCTTCTCCCCTTCCCATGTCTGGAATCAGCAGTCAAAGAAAGCACATGTGCACACCTCAGCTCAAGACTACATTCCCTGGGTGGCCTCAGAAGTGTCTCTGTGTATTGAGCTAGACAGCACTAGATAAACAATTCTTAACTGGAAAAGAGCTTCAGCAGCTGATTTGGAAGGCAAAGCAGAATAAATACTATGTCAGTATAAATCCAGCAGTTGTGCCTTTTGCTTTCTGTCCTCCTGCCATTTCTAACTTTGGCTGACAGTGTTTCCTTTGGGAATCTAGAAAAAACATGCAATTCCCAGCAGCTCCAGCTGCAGTGATGAACTTCCTCTAGGTTAGAGGTGCACAGAACTAAATGTCTGCTTTCCTAAGCCCAGTGAAAATCCAGAAAAACTTCTTTAGATTTCATTAGTCGATCTTTAGAGGGATTATAGTGAAAATAAAAGTCCACTCCACTGCTTTGTTTATTTGTCATAACAAAGGTTCAGACTTGTGAGGACTATTCTTTGCCAGTCAGGAGCCAAAACTCAACAGCAAGAACAGGCATTAGGCTAAGAGTTATAAATGACAATAATGTGCTAAGACCCACAGCAAGTTTAAGCCCATTTCTTTTCAGAATTCTAACACAGGATAAACCATTTACTGCTTGAATCTGTAATCTAATCCTTATTTCTACTCCTCCATGTCCCAAATCAAGTCTGTCATGTAGATTGACAGACATATTCTACCAGTTTTTGTCATAGTAAGTGCTACTTTATTCCATGAATAATTTTACAGTATTACCAATCCTCAATGAAAATCCACAATGTCAAGCTGATATTTCCTGAGCAAGAGTAGTATCCAGTTGCTGCTCTATCCTACCTGTCCATCTCATTTTAGAAGCTAAACATGACTAACTTGTTGTGCATGGATAACTTCAAACTATTTTTGTCATTAACTCAGCAAAGAGGACTGAAACAGCCAGCAGCTAAGAGCTTGTTTCATGTTAGGAGATATTCAAGCCCAGATTTCAAGAAAATCCCCTTTAAAGCACTTTCTACAATGCAGAGGTAGTGTTTATTTTCTTGAACCGTTATAGAATCGAGAGACAAGAACAGTAAAATTCTGGAAAACCAAGGAGTAATAGTCTACACTAGGTGGCACTGCTACACACGGCTTCAGTTTCTTTGCTGTGGGTTCAAATTAATCTTAATTTTGGAACAAATATCTGTATTAAGTTTGAGAGCAGTATTTTGGGGCAGCTTTGGCAAAGAGCAAGGAAGCGTTCTTTGTTCTCCTGCAATCACAGACAACTTTTGCTATGTAATTATTATCTAGAAACCAACCAGTAGGAGTCTTAATGCTAATGCTGTTCCTGCCTGCAGGAATTCCACACCTGCTGTCTAAGCCAGTCCTGCAACAGTCACACGCACAATCAAAGCCACACTTTGCCTTTGCAACACAAACAGGAGCCCAGTCCTGTTCTCTTCCACTTAAAAACCCCCAACCAACCAACAGCAACAACAAAGGAGTGTTTCACTACATGCATAAAGCTTGATAAAGTTGGTTGTGGTTATCACTATAAAATGTTTGATTTGCAGCCAGTAGGCATTAAAATGCAACAATTCCAGACTGTGAACTAAACTTCTCCTAATCGGTGACTGGAGATGGGCAGAGCTGTGAGGATTTGTCCCAAAGCAAGCACGACCAACTGAATTTTAGACAGAAGTGTGAACATACCCTGCAGAAATACAGTTTCTGAAAGCAGAATCTGTTATGGCCAAATTCATCTTTCATTCTGAGTTTCAGAATTTTAAAAACCACTGTCAAAGAAAGTACTAAGACAGAATTATTGATCCCTATTGACTCATACACCTAGAGAACACTAAATGTTGGGTCTAATCCAATTCACATGCCTTTAGGAGGTTATATTCCTGTCTTGCTGAGCATCGCAAAACAAAAATTAATTTTTTTTAAAAAAGATCCTACAAGAAAGGATGGCTTATAGGAAAAAAAAACCCCAAACCAAACCAACCATTTTGTAGAATTCTCACTGTTCTGTGATAAACATTGGCATTTCTTTAAAATCTCCCCACAAGTCTTCTCTGATTACAAAGTTGTGCAGAAGTGGAATCTTACTATAAAAATCAATGGCGTTTTTAATTTCAAATAATAATAAAATAGGTATTTTTACTTAAAGCTATTTTTTTCAGTATAATCAGTCCCAATACAGCAGTATAAATCTTCTTCTTTCAGGCGAATACCTTCATCATCTTTTCCCCAGAAAAAACCAAACCCTTAGTCTGTGAATTTTAGTGGGAACTACATGGTACAGTCTCATTCTTTGCTTGATCCAAAACAGGAAAAGAGAAAAAGTAGAACAAGAACTATGATCTTGGCAACTAAAATGTCTCCTCTGTACTAAAAAACCCTTAAAAGACAGAGTTTGTAATTATCCCTTCTTCAAAACAACTGTTAGCAGACATTACTACACCATACATTGATTTGTGGGGTCGTTATCTTTAAATCAAGTTTTAATCAAATTTCGTTATCAGAACAGGAAGCAACAAACTGAAAGCAAACATTCCTGCTCCAGTCAGCTTTTAATAGTCCTTTGCTTTGGTTTCATTTCAAGTGTCTGACTTTTATTTATCTAGGAAAGGGGGAAAAAATTCATCATCTTCTGGAAAAAGTGCAAGATGGAAATGTTGAAATGTATAAACCAGCTCACTGGCAGGTCCTCCTGACAGCAAGGCAAATGGTTCCAAGAGATTGCATCTTTCCTGAAAGGCCAGAAAGTATCAGGCAGTTCCAAGTTATTGAACATATTCTACCTTGTGACTTCAATTAAAACCATATTAGCTACTACCTTTGAGAACTTGAAAATTAGCACTGTATGAGAACGCTTGAATATTCAAGCCTGTGATGCTGGGATGGAGTCCAAAAGGACAGAAATAAACTGACAGCATCCTGAAAGCATCCTGCTACAGCATCTTACTAAACTGCCTAAGACTGGAGGGGTGGTGGGATCATGCTCACTGCAGAGAGGACACCGGTCTTACACCACATGATCTGAGTGCCCTGTTCTCCATGCAGATGAAACAGGTGTCACTAAGCTTTCTTTTTTTTTTTTCTTTTCTTTTTTTTTTTGGTGGAAGACAGGAAAGAAAACAAAACATGTATATGTTGATCCAGCCTGGAGGAAAAGCATCCTCAGAGACAGGCTGCTCAGAGGAAGGATGCAGTGCGAATTGGGTGGATCAGTTCAGAACAGGAGCCTTATCCTCAGCCTGTCTCTATCCAATTCCCAGATGATTGGCAAACACTTCCCAGGGCAGGTACCTGGCATACACTGAGAACTGCAGGGCAGGAATCTGAACCAGAGGAGCTGCTTTAGCAGACTACAGACACTCAGTCTCAGTTCTGTCCTGAAGCATTTCTAACACAGATAAGAAATGAAACAACCTCGGTAGGTGAGAATAAAAACCTGACACATATTAGTTATCAAGCAAGGCTGCCAGCAGAACTGCAAGCAGAGACTTAAAGACAGCCAAATTCAGTGGAGAGGGGCACATGCAGTGGAAGATCTCTCGTTCAACTGAGAAGCTGCTTCCCTGTCAAAAACCTCAAGAAAATTATTTGTTCCCACAAAATGATTTGAATTTTGACAAGTCAGTATTTTCCCTTATGTATTCTATGTAAAGCAGTCATTTTAGGTAAAGCCATTAGGAAAATTCCCCAGAAGACTTCACATTAGTATCCCACTGCAAGATCAAGATCTGAAAGGCAATACTGCATTCTGCAAGATTTCAAAAGAAACAGGCTCCTGCAGTTCCTCGCACTATATAAAGTAATTTATAAGAGTGTTTTATATGTCTTTGGATGAACTTATAAGGCTGCTTTCTTCATGTTTCTGAAAAGAAAAACGAGATTATTTTTCTTTCTCCTGTCTGAAATGAAACCTTTTATTCTAATGTATTCCTAACTTTCCATGAGAGATGAAATAAGAGACTGAAGGGGAGACGGGACACAAACAACACAGAGAAGACAAAAAAAAGAATTTCCTCTCACAGAATGGTTTGGGTTGGGAGACACCTTAAAGATCATCTAGTTACAACACCTTCCATTCGACCAGGTTGCTCCAAGCACAATTGCAGGGATGGGACAGCCACAACTTCTCTGGGCAACCTGTGCCAGTCAGTGCCTCACCACTTTCACAGGGAAGAATTTTTTCCTTATATTTAAATCCAACCCTTCCCTCTTGAAGTTTAAAGCCGTTACCCCTTGTCCTATCACTGCATGCCCTTGCCAGAAGTCTCTCTCCAGCTCTTTTGGAGCTCTTTTAGGCACTAAAAAGGGTCCAAGGTCTCCTCAGAATCTTCTCTGCTTCGGACTGAACACCCCCAGCTGTCCCAGCCTGTCTCCAGAGCAGAGGTGCTCCAGCCTCTGAGCATCTTCATGGCCTCCTCTGGACTTGCTTCCACAGCTCTGTGTCCTTCTTGTGCTGGGTGCCCAGAGCTGGAGGCAGCTCTGCAGGTGGGGTCTCAGGAGAGAGGGGCAGAGGGCACAGTCCCCTCCTTCTGCTGAGCCCAGGACACCTTTGGCTTTCGGCGCTGCGATCGCACGTTGCTGGGTCAGGCTGAGCTCCTCTTCCATCAACACCCCCATGTCTTTTCCCTCAGGGCTGCTATCAATGTCCTCAAGACCATTAACACAACAAAACCTGGAAGTCTGTTTATATTAAAACTTAATTTGTTTATGAAATAAAAATTTTGCATCCCAATATCTACTGACATGCAAATATCCCATTTAACAGTAAAGGTCCTGCAGTACTTTAGTACAGGGTTTAATACAGTGGAATTGTTTATCAGCTGGCTGTACTGCTGGTCATGGGCATGGCAAATGAGGCCTTCAAGGCTAGTCTTAGCACTGTGGGATTTTTTAGATATATACAAAAACCCCTCCAAACCCCACATCACTACTTATTCTAAAAATGCAGAAAAAAGTAAGTACACAGGAAGTTCACAAAGTCACAATTCTGCTTTTGGAAGGGTGGAGAGCGTTATTCACTCAGATGCTACTGGAGCCCATAACATTTACACTTAGCCATTAGGAGAGAACAAAAAAAGAGGCATATATATTCCAAAGGGATAGATCCTTATTTTTTCATTGTGGGTTTAATTGTTCAGTATGAACTGATACACCTCCACTGCAGCAGATGGGACTCCTTTCACCACAGGTGGTCTTCTTTGAGCACAAGGTCTAAGCCCAAAGTTCCCTACCGCAGGTTGGTAAGGGCAGCTTTCCCAGCAAAGATAAACAACTCAGCACCAGGCAGTTCAGCTCCCATGCAGCCACACCCTGCACCTGGCAGGGCTGCAGGCACTATCAAAGCAGGCAAAAAAACCACACCAGAAAGCCTGTTTCTCACCTGTCAGGCTGGTTTTAGGTCATGTGAGGGAGGAGGGTGAGGGAATGACTCTCCAGCCCTGCTCTTCAGTGTTTTCAGCACAAGTGATTCAACATTTTAAGAGTTGTTTCATTACGCTATGCCTTCATTTATGGCATGTATTTGTGAATTCCCTGTTTGGACACAGCTACAAGAAGTTGGGAGTGCTTTGTCTGTCACAAACATAAGTCAAAGGAGGGAGGTTGCAAAAGCTTATCACACAGTGTTTGAAAACCAGGCTTAATGTGAGAGGTGATGCTGCTACTGCTTCCAGTACAGACCAAAAAAAAACCCAAAAAAGCCTTAAAACTGCAACATCCGAAGGTTTAAATAAGAAATGAGAGCTTGCTGTAGTCCTGGGTTAGATGTCAGAAGAAACGAGAAGATGCACATCCACGTGGCCCCCTTGTTCCTCACAACACACCCACTGGATCTGGTTCCATTTCCACCCTCCTCAGGAATTCAGCAGCAGTGCCAATCAGCCTTGGCTATCTATAAACTGTCGTGAGGATTTTGGAACAGCTGCCAGCAGCTTTATTGACAGTCAATTGCTTTAAACTTTTGTTTGGATGCAAATAAAAGCTTTCATCCCATTTGCCAAACACTGAAAGGTTAAGGCAGATGAGAAGACCTTACACCACAGGAAGACGCTTTTATCTTCTACAAATGTGACGGTCAAAACTTGCAGGGGATTAAAAAGCTTAAAGATGATCTTGTTATATCTAAAAAAAGCCAAAGCAGAACACACAATCTCAAAAGTGAACAATTTTAGGATCACAAGCTAAGTGCTTTGAAGTCAAACTGTCCAAGGTAACATAGCATCAAATAATGTCCTGTGTTCTTGGAGTAGCTGTTATGATAAATATGTTATTAGATCCCATACTTAGATTGCAAAATTAAGTATCAAAAAGCCTTGCCTTCTCTCTCCTGAGAGGAGCACTGCAGAAATAAGGATATTGCAGGAATGGCTGAACGACTCAGCATGGTTTATACACACAAGGGGATGAAGCATAGTGCAGCACTGGCTGACAATATACAACAGATTCCGTATGTGCAACACTGAAGTAGCTGGAAAAAGTGAATCATCCTGCACAGAATGCAAGGAGCAGTTTATGGCATGCAACATGCACATGAATATGGGTTCAGAACTTCACAACACCCCTCACTCATAGCTGGACTCTCATTTATGGGGAAAAAAGTGTTTAATTTAAAGGTTTTTAAAAAATTTTTTCTATAAGTGTTGTACTTTTGACTTAGTGGGGGAACTGAAGTAATTTTTGCTCTCAGGTGTTAGCAATGATTTGCAAGCGCACTTTGTTAGCACACAGCAGCACGCTTTGGGCTGAAGACATTAAACTGACTCTGTTCAGGATCTTGTGGTTTGCAAAAAAGAGGTAAGAGTCCTTGCTGTGCATGTTTGGATTAAGTTTGTACCTGAAGCACACAGTAAGTGTGTGTAACTCCAAAGATGAAGCCGATTTTTTAAACGCTGATGGCTGTCCTAGTAAGTAGAAGCTCCTTGTTTAGAGTACAGCCTCACTGGAGAAAATGAGTAGTGTTGTGTACCTTCGTGGCCTCACTGTCTCCTGCTCTTTTAGACCCACCTCAGGGCTGCAGTTCCTCTTCACCCCTTGTCTATCCTGCTGTGAGGACCATCTCAGCGCCTGGCTGAGCCAGCAAGGCAGGGAGATGTTTGGGCATCCCCAGAGCCAGAGCCAGGACGTTCATCCCAGCTGCCTCAGCAGCTCTGACTCGCTTTGCTCCTCGCCTGCTACTGGGACAATCAGTCAGCAACCAACGCATGCAGCCCTGAGAGGGAGGGGAGTTGGACAGAGACTCCACATTTAACACAAAAGGAAATTAATATATACTCCTGAAATTAAATGACGATTGTTAAATGTTGTTTAGGGAAGGTATTGATAAATTGGGGAAGTAAGCCACTATGGTGGCAGTAAGCGTGTGCATAATAAAGGAATATGAGAAAAGATACAGAAACATTTTTTTTCAACTGCAATTTAAGAGCCTATGGAACAGGTTTTCAATTAGAGGAGAATAAAGAGTTTGATATGGTTCATTCAGAAGAACTCAGCAACAAAGAAGGCTTAAAGTTCTCAAATACTCCATATCTTTTTGAACTTCAGTACTGTCTTTGTAATGCATGATTAGGAAAAAATTCTGCTCTTCTTATGTAAGGGAAATGGCCTGTCTCCTAAGAGAGAAGAAAAAACTTAATGTTACTGTAGGATCTTGCATATATGTACCCTTTTGGGGCTTAAATGGAAAGCTTCTCTTACCAGGTTGAGTCAAACCTGTTCAAAGTGATGGCAGAATACCAGCTGCATTTAATTCTAAATACATAATTTTAAAAAAATCAGCGCAGCTCCTTTGAATTGAATAGGCAGCATTAGCTTCCTCCTAACCCCCACTAACAGAGCTTGAATGGTAGCTGGTCTGGTGGCTAAGAAAACAGGACGTGTGGGTGAAAAGGAAGAGAAAACAACCCCCTTTGGGATGAGGACTGGAGGTGCCCCACTGTGACAGCAGCCTCTCAGGCAGAACAGGTACTGCAGCATTAGACACTGAGCAGTTCCTCTGGGAGGAACTGGCACACAAAAATCCAGTCTCCACTCCATTCATACTGTGTTCAAACAGACAAAGCTTGCTAAAGTACAAAAATATACTTAAAACCAGAAGCTGGCAAACTGAAGAGTCAGTGCAATGCTTCCTTATGATGTGGTAACAAGCTCTGCAGGACAACACCATCCCAACCTGAATGAAGAAACTCAAAATAAAACACATCAATGGATGAGACTAATGGGGAAGCTCAGATGAGAACACACACTGGATAAATGACTCATCCCAACAGACTTCACATATTGTTTCAGGAACAATTCAGAAGTCCTGTGCAGCTTTTGAACTCAAGCAATTTCAGTGCTGATGACAGAATGTTGCTAAATCCCACCAAACCCACAACCACTTGCACCTACAAAGTGTTGTCAGGTCTGTATTTTCACAACAGCTAAAGGCTGTTTTGATCTGCTAACTACAATAACGTCCATATACATAAAAGGCTGCTAAGGACAAGACCTTTACCTTCCACCACCTCCTGCAGAGCAGCACTGCGGTGAAACTACAGCAGTCCTACAAGGTTGTGGAAGTGAGGAATGAGCTAATTTTTCCCGTTTGCAGGACAATTTTCCCAGAAAAGCACTTGCTTCCAGAGGAGAATTCGACTCCCATCAGCAGGACATTATGCCCAATATATTGCTAATATGATAATTTCATTTTTTTTAATAACCTACAATCTGAGGAATGAAGAAACTGTTGCGATTATGCCCTTATTAACTATTGCTCTCCCCATCTCTTGTAGGAGAGTTCTCGATGCACCTTCAGTTATCTAAAATTTATTTGGACAGATCTCATCTCACTTCTTGAACCTCCTAATGATACTTTCTTATAAAATAAAAATAAAAAAGCTACTTTAATAATTTTTACTTAAAATTGAGAATGCTGCTCTTTCCTTCATCAAAATCCTGCTCCTTGATCTAAATCCTAACACTGTCCAGATCACTCCCAGCGACACTGGTCAAACTGCCCAACTGATCCATTGCTATAACGAAGAGCAGATGTCAATTCTGGCCAGCTGGCCAGCCCGGAGGAGCGCACTCAGATTTCCTTTTGACTGACTTGTGTGTGTTTCCTTCCTGTGGAAGCAGGAACTGGGCCAGAGGGAAAAGGGAGGAGGGCTGCACGCACCCAGCTCTGCAAGCCCACTGCAGACTGACTGACCTCAGTCCTCTCCTCAGCTTCAACTCTTCCAGTCACTAACAGTCCTTTTGTTCAAACCAACCAGCATCTCTTGTTCATTCCCTTTAGAAAAACCAGATCTTCACAGTCTGCTGCAATGCTCTAGTCTTGCTTCTTTCCCAAAATTTCGTTAAACCAGAATACATACACATATACTTATCCCAGCTATTCACCTGCTTTGTGAAATTGATTTTTTTAAAAATGAAGATCCTTATGACAACATCTTAGTATTGGCAACTGTCAACATTGAAAAACATTGTGTCAGGCCACGACATATTTTATGATAAGCTTAAAAAACTGTAGGTTTAAAAAAATTAATTTTGAGCTTCCTTTATATGACAAATACATTTTCTTCCTTTTTTTTTTAATATGAGGGTAAAAGGCTTTCTCATATTTCTATGACTGCCTTTGAGACAACAGTAAATGCCTGAGACTTGTAATAATGTCGCAAGAGTTACAAAACACTGCTGTTTCCTGATACCCTTATGCACTGTTTACTTAGCAGGATTTAAAATGAAAAACTTATAAGAATCATTACTACTTCAAATTTATGTTTTTTATTAAAACTTTAATGCACTAAAAGCTTAGATCTTATTAATGATAGGGTTCATGCTGTGCCCATTTAGTATTAATGCTTGCAATCACTATGAAAACAATTTCTAGTTTAAGAGTACACATGTCCAAATCTTGCTTGTGGCAACATCCACTTAAGTAAATGAGATTAAAAAATGCATATCTGCAGGCAGAATCTGGTTCATTGCCATGTCCATGTCTCATACAGCATCCCAATGCTCTCATGAAGAGTTAAATGCATATTCCACTGACTTCAGCAAGTCTGTTTTCTCCCTTTTCTGTGGCATTTAGTTAAATGACCATTAAAATATTTAAAATTACATAAGAATTCAGTAGGAGTAACAATATTGTGTTTTCCTAATATTGTGTTTTTCTTCCTTTTACTTAGAAGAAGCTAACACTTGCATGCATGGAGACATATAATAATAATAAAGAAAAATGGATTTCCAAATTATATATAGAATTAGAGTCTTTGCAGTGTGGGCCAGTCCTCAGAAAAGACACTAACCCAAAAATTCTCTTCAGATTATCCAGTTCCTGGATTTGAATTTCTATGTGTACCTATTTGATAGTGTACATTGTACACGTGCACAAATTGATATGAGGAGAAGTGCATCTGCACATCAGGCTTGCTATTGAAGTGAGAATTCTGCTGGAATGCTGTGGTTTGCTCCACGGGGAGGGAAGCAGAACCATCCCACTGATGCCTCAGAGTCCCTGTTTATTTACATGTGTGCTCTGCAGAACACATCCATACAGAAACAGTGTCCTCACCGGTGGAGCTGCTTGTCACTCACCTTTGGCTGCAAATGGGTAAGTCTTCTTGTTTGGCCACTAGTAGGAAGTCAAAATGCTAAGTAGCTTATTTTACTTAACAGATCAGATGAAAATCTATTAATTCCTTACATTCTAAATAGATGATGTTATTTGGAGTGTATTGAGAGTGAGTAGTTCTCTTGGAGAAGCAAACACCATATTTTCTAATTAATTCTAAATGATTTAAAAGTGATTTAAAGATTTGTGCTTTTTTTTGGATTACAAGGTCAATAGCCAAAGTGACAAAATATATTCTTCCTCTAAGCAGTTCAAGTGTCTACTTTTCAAAATAGTGTGTTCTTGTAGGGTACTTTGACCTTCTTTTGGATTTTGTTTGTACAATGAAATCCTAGTCCTGCCACTCCAACTGCACACTCCTGCAGACTTCAAACAACAGCAAAATTTTATGGCCAAGTCCTTATTACCCCTCTGTAATAATACAATTTAGTCTCCTGTATTCCTGTCTCTAGCAGAGTGATGGGTTAGAAGTTCTTTTCTATGGTATTTGGTTTGTAAAGCTCTCTTTGGAGGGTTGGGTTGCTCTTGCATTTGTTTTGGCAGGATGGTAAGCAATACATAGGTTTATTTGTAATGTATTAAGCCCTTGACATGCTGCACTGTACTTCAGAGGCTCTGTAATTTTTTGTTTGTTTCAGCTTGCCTTTAGTCCTTGACAATTTATTTCCTTTTCTTTTCCAAACAAAGCTAGGATTGTTAAATTCTAATGTTAAAGCATTTTAATAGCTAGATCCTGTTACAGAGCTAATTTTTAATTTTCCATTGTCTGGCCAAGTTTTGACTAAATAGAAAAACTCTGTAAATGGGCTAAAGAGATGACCCAGTAGTCAACAGCATCAAAATACCCTCTGATTTAAAGGTCCCTGGACTCAATGCTTTTGCTGCTCTCATCTATAACCATTTTCTGAGGCACTGCTTTTAGGAAGTTCTCAAAATATGATCACTAAACTGGCAAACACCTTTGTTTGATCCAGTAATAACATTTCCCAGGGCTGCACTACAGTTTGCCTTGGCTACTTTTGCCAGAAATTTTTATTGATTTTCTTAAAGTAATTATAACATTAATACAAAAAAAGGAGCATTTTCCAGGAGAACACCCAACAGTGGGGAAGAAAGGAAGGGTATGCTCTTCCTTTTTATTGAATGTCATCTCCACAGATTTGCATATCCTGCAGATCAACGTGGTAAACAAACATTTGAATTAGTATCTCCTATATATATTTGGTGTATAAACCATGGAACTAGCTCCCTGACAAGCTGTGCTGTTTATGCCTAAGTCTTTCACTTGTTTCGGCACAGCCTAACTGTAGCCAACTAAAGACACTAATTTTCAGGATATTTTTGGACTTGTGCAAGAGGCAGTGAAGAACAGTATCTGATGGGAGCAGGGAAGGAGAAAAAGGAAATGTCTTCTGATCCCTCAGGATTTCGTAAGTTTGTCAGAACTCCTTCCAAGCTTCTTGTTCTAGGCTCAGCAAGCCTGAACAAGGACTTCAGTTCTCAAGGAGTTAAGAATTGTTGGGAAGCTCTTGCTTAACCTCCCAGTGTTTCCTTAAGAGGGAGGAGGAAACATTCTCAAGGCTGGAGTGGGAAGGGATATGTGAGTCAGGTTCTTTACCAAGGATACACTAAGGTTTGTACAGATCTGAGACACTTTCTACAAGCATACCAGGGCTCTTAGGGATGAAAGCAAAGAGCCTTCTGATCCCTGCAGAGGGAAAGGAAAAAGGGGGCAAAGGTGTGAGAACCTTGTTATGGCTCTGTGGTTTTTAGGGGACTAACGAAATTATGGCACAGCATCTCCTTTGGATGGACTTTTAAAGAGCCATGAAACAGGAAAAGTCCATGTCACTCTTTTCTTTCTCATTGTTTTCTCCATCCTGCCCCTGACAAAACTGTCCAATGGTGAAATTGTCCTACAGCACAGTTCCTATTTATTCAATTACAGAAATGGCAGCACTGCCATGCAAGCCTACATTTGAACTTAGTTTCACTGATGAAACCACTTCCCAATCATCACCAGCTCATCAGTATTACTTATGTTGACATGGCAGTAAATGTAACTTCTTTTTGAAAAGTAAGCACAGAAAGGGTCTAGTAGTGTTGTATACTCTGAATCAATAATCTGGAGATTCTTACACAGATTCTTGAAGAAGAATACAGTGTCAGTTTTGTTACTGTGCTAAAAGTCTTTCATTGGTGCATTGCTTTTCATTGCGACAAACTAATGGATTGGTATTACAAGGATGCCCATAGAGGATGGTGTCTTATATTCCTCTTATTAGGAATTTTGGCATAGTATTTCCATTTTGGGAGAAGTCAGATTACAGCCCCTCTAGGCAGAGATATTTTTACCAGAAGCCATGTAACAGTTGGACAAGTAACTACTCAATTACCCTACTGATCAGCAGCTCCCTTAGTCTGAAGGCTTCTCTTTCTTGGCGTCACTGGCAATCACGAGGTTCCTTTCTTCCACGTTCACTTGGATTCCTGTTCAGATAAATCCAAAGATCCTGTTAGCCTGTTTTTACTTACAGACTCTTATTGCACAGAGCATACCCTGATCCCTGCTAGCTACAAAAATACTGAACTTGTTCATCATCTTGACAGATACATGATAAAGCATAAACTGTAGCTATGTAATCACTGTGAGTAAAAAAACCCAACTTATTATTCCACTTGTTATACTACAAAGTAATGAGATCAACACTTCTATTGCTGGTCCATTTACATATCTGCAAACTCTCTGTAATTCAATGTTTCACATTGAACTTTCACCATCCAATGCACACTATGCCAGTAAGACCAACATTTGAGCCTGTATTTCCATTATACAGCCTCTCTTGGTCATGATGGCTACTCAGCCTGCACTTTCAGACTTTGCTCTGAAAGCTCCTCATGTATAAAAGGGAATTAAAACTACTGGGAAAAAAGGCTTATCTCAAATACACAGGTAAATTGTGTTCACTGCATGGCAGCTGGTAGTGGGAAGTGGGAGAGATACCTCTCTTCATTTATGAATTCTGGCTGCTTTCAAAGATACTGTCTAGGACACGGCAAGACAAGCAGGAAGAACTGGCATGAAATGGCATGGCTTGTCTTGTGTTTGCACACTAGGAATTCTGTTGTCAGTGACTTTGCTTTCAAATACTTTCGCTGTCAACTTAGCAAAGTAGAAGGGGATACTTGGATATGACACATTTTCCTTCTCATCATCATCCCTCATGCAAATGAGGGAAGGGAAAGGCAGGAAAGAGGTCAACACCTCTTTCAGATACTTAGCACTGCATTAGGGGGAGAAAAAAATCACTCAAAGCACATCAATACAACACAAGCCTGAAAAGCAGAACCTGGATAATTTGTTTCCAGGAAAAGCCTGTAGTCATCTGGCAGCATGTTAATATTGCTTTAAAAATATTTATTCTTAGCTTCTAGCTAAGATAAAATATGAATGACAACTATTCAACAATTAAAAATGCAAGTATGAGGCGTTGAGGGAGAAGAAAGGAGATTATTTTTAACAGTAAATGTTTTCCTCTAGGGACAATATTCTGCACTTATTAGCAAGCAGCACCTCGAATGCAGTACATGATGAAGCACTGTTAACCTCTTTCTAGTACCTTGAGTTGTAAGCAACATCTTTGGTTTAAAAATCAAGTGTTCTGTTTTCATATTCCACTGGCAAACTTATCTCTGTGTGAGAGGAATGTTTAAGTGACTTCAGCTCTAATACTTCAACTCAGTGGAAGTCAGGCTGTCATGCTTACGGTGGTTGGCTCAGCCTGAGGTATCACTTTCCTGAAATCCCTGCAGATTGACAAACAGGGTTGTCTCCTCCACCGATACTCCTAAGCTTCTCATTTTTGCTGCTTCAGCCCCAGAGCTATGAACATCTCGCCTGAGAGCCACTTTGAATTCCCATTCCAGTCTAACCACAAGGCAATTATCAGAAAATAGGTGTTGTACAAACGAAGAAGCAGCCACTACTTTAAGTGCCAGTCTTTCCTACCCAGAAACTTGGAATATATGAGCATAGAGAAAGGTAAACGTTAGTGAACAGCGGGGACTGTTTATGGCACTGGATATTTTTGTGTATGATTCTGAAGTGATTTGTGAACACAAGACGTGTTTGGCAGTTAAAACAGAGCTAAAGCTAATATCACAGTGCAAAAGATACCATAAGAGATTACCAAGCCACCAAATACCATCCACCCCAGCTGAATTGCTTGCAGTGTTTGGTAGAGTTGGTGGGGTTTAGACTGACAAAGCAACTTTTTCATCATGTTCCTATAATTTTGCTTTTTAGCAAGACGTGAGATTCCTAACAGCTGTACAAGGGTACTAATGCTGCACTTCAAAAAAATGAAGGTGCAATCAAGTAAGGTCATGCTACTAATTTTTGAGTAGTGACCAACATAGTGTTTTCGCTCAGCATAATAGTTGTGTAAATACTCTAGGAACAGGGATGGTGTTGCTGGAATTCACTACAGTTCTTACAGAACAGGTAATCTCTGGGATTGGGAAACACTGCTCGTAAACTTGCACGTACAGTCTGAACTGAAAGCGTCATGGTCTGCTGGATTTTTAGGTAACATCCAAAGCAAATGTTGACAGCAACTTGTGCAGAACTGTAACAGAGGGCAAGACACAAAAGAAAACAATGTAAAGCAGACACCTTGGCAGTCATACGAGAATAGCCAGATTTCCTCGCCAACATCACACTGTGGTAAGGGCAGATGAGACCTTTTAGCCATCTGAGCAAGCAAAGAGGCTGTACCAACACCAAAACCTGCAAGGCAGCCAAAAAGCCGAATTACGGTCTTCAGCCTGCTTGTGAGTCACGGTAAATACCATCGCCCCGCTGACGAAGGCCACGTGAAAACCAAGCTGGAAACGGGCACAGCCGGGGACCGATGTTTGCCACGGGCGATGGTGGCTGGTGAACCCCTCAGGGACAGCGGGGGTCGTGAGGAGCGGGCAGTGACCCCGCTCTCACCTGCGCTGCCCAGGGGCAGCTTTATGAGCGGAGCTTTCCTCAGCTCTCCACACACACGTTTTCCTCCGTGACGAGCAAGTCCAGGCAGCAGCCGAGCCGGGCCTGGCGCGCCGGGCTCCCGGCCAGGGCGGCTCTGCCCTGACATGGCACTCGCTGCCGCCCGGGGCCGGCCCCGCTCGCACGGTCCCGCCGAGGGCAGGGGCTCGCCGGCCCCGGGCCCGGCGCTGAGGGGCGAGAGGCAGCGGGAGGCTGGAGCACGGCCGGCTGGAAACGGCGCCTTCCCGGCCCCCTCCCCGGGACGGGCTCCCCGCCGGGCACGGCCGCCGCAGCTGTCCCCGGCCGCTTCGGGAACCGCGGCTGCTTTCTCCCGCTATGGCTCCCGTGAGAGGGCTCCGCCCTGCGCCTCGCCCTGTCCTTCCCGGGAAAAGCCCTCGCCCAGCCACCATCGGGCAGCTGCCGTCCGTGCCTTGCCCACGGTGACGGGAGGCGCCGCCGCCCCTCGCTGTGCGCGGCTCCCCGGGACGGGGCCCCGCCGCCTCCCGCGCTCCGCACTCGCTACGGAGCGGTCGCTGCTCCGGGAGGGTCAGCCCAGACGGAAGGCGGGGGCCGCCCGGGGAGCGGGCCGAGCGCCCGGCCGCTGGCATCCCGTGCGCCGGGCTCAGCCCGCCCTGTCTGGGGGCCGGCGAGGGCAGCGCTG
>VWPU01012118.1:0-95857 GCA_013398955.1 Callaeas wilsoni
CTGTCCAAACCGAGACAGTGAGATACAACTGTAGTGGTATTGCAGAAAAATTAGTTGAAAAATAATTATTATGAAATGCAATAATAGAAATCCACATAAAAATGCAGGGCTCCTTAATGTGCCAGTACTGTCATTTTTACTACGCCCTATCTTGCCCAAGTGGATCCACAGACTATACTCCAGGAAGTAGAACTCCAAATCCCAGACCTACAGATGGACCAAATACATCAACTTTATCAGCTGAAAATGCTGCCAAGTCATAGGGATGGGTAAAATCTGTACATTGGTAAGTTGTACTTTATACATATTTTAGCTTATTTAAGTCAAAATTTTGGAAGGAAGATGAACACAGGCTGTTGTCTTTATCAGATTGGGAACACCTTGTTCTGACACAATTGCTTTGTTGGCTTTCATTTTAATATAAACCCAGCAGCAGAAGTAATTGGGATTTTTTGTGGTAGCAAAGGGACAAAGCATTTGTTAATAAAATAACAATGCAAAACAAGACAATATGACATAATTTTGCACCTAAGTATGCTGGAGCTAGAGGAACACAAGTGTTTCAGGACTGCTGACAGGCACATACTATAGAGGTTAGGGTGGCATATTGTTGGACCCTGAGCTGCATCCCAGCATCCTGAAGTCACAAAGACCTTATTTGGCATGCAGAGAAGGAGGGTTGGGTTTATTTACCCTACAAGGACTAATTATTATTCAATGGAAGTGTCTCTTCAGGACAAAGCACTTAGTACTTGCATTTCTTGCCTCTGCAAAAGTGCTGCAGACATTTCACAAGGACAGACTTTTCAAGTATATGCATTTCCTCTCTGTGGCTAAAAATAAAGATTACTTTTCTATAGTGTTTTGACATTTTGATCTCAATTGAAGCATATAATAAAAATCCAATTCACTGGCTGTCTCCAGTATGACCTGAAATTCAGCTTTAGAGATAAGTAAAGGTAAGAGAGGGAGAACAGAAAGTGAACAGTGTACTTGCACAACAGAGATTCTTGCCCCCTCCTGGGTCGAGGAAGCTACCCCTAATGCCTCTACTTCTCTTCAGAAATCATAAACTTTGCTTCCTCTCTTAAGTTAATAACAATCATTGTGTTAACAGAAGATCAAATTACTTTTCCAAAACCACAACTGAAGTCCATGAATAAGCCAGAGTTCAACTTAGCTTTCTAGACACTGACCCATGTCCCAGACTGCTTTAGTTATTCTATTTAGAAACAGCTTAAAACAGACTAGAACAGTGTGGTGCACAGTGTTCAGAGAAAAGATTTGTGTGTGGTGGCAAATTTGACTCTGCACACTGTTAACAGAGTCTTGCCAGGGACCAGCTGTCCCAGGAGATGTGGGAAACTGGAGGCAGAACTCTTCGTTCAGATTCAGCTCTTTAAGCTCAAAAGCGTTCTGCAGAGATTCAGGGCTTCTTTGTTCTCAACACATTTTAGAGCTTTTCCAATCCTTTATCTGAGGCTCCGCTCACCTCCACAGTTGCTCTCCCACCTCAGTGTCACAGCAAAAGCAAAAAAAAGCAACTCCGCTGTAACATTCCTTTCTTTTGTCTTTTCAGGAACCTTTTTCTTTGATTTTCTTTGATTTTTCTTTGATTTTCAAAAGCCTTCTCTTTTGTTTAAAGAATCTTAAATCATACAATGGCAGCTCCTCATTATTCATTTTAGATTCAAATTATGGGTTGCTTATGGTGTTGCTCATACAAACAATAAACTACTTGACCTGCATTAGTATTCTTAATGCCTATTTTGGCAGAAGTGAAACTGTGTTTCTGAAAGGGCAGACATTTACCAGGTGCATTACAAATCTAGTTAGAATTTGAAAAAAATACAGTTGGCTCTTCTGACGCCTGAGTTACTGAGCTTGAAAGATACAATGACTGCTATCAATTTCTCATACTGTGCAGATCATCACACACAGCTTGGAAATGGGTGAATGTGATTCAGTTCTCATGTGATTTTGGTGTACTGAACTAGAAACACTTAAACACTGTAAAAACAGAACCATCAACAAATGTTTTCTTCTGGTTTTGCTTAAACCACTCTCTATCATACAGGACCAAAAGAAATCCAATAAGCGAGCATCCCATCAGTCCCTCCATGGAATGGATCCCACACCATCAATAGGCAGTGCCTATGCGTTGTGCTGGCAGTGGCCACATGGGCAGTATTGAAAGATGGCATGTCCACAGTCTCCTCGCATTCCCAGCACATCGAGAGCCATTACAGCAAGACTTCGTGCATCTTTCTTCTCCTCTCTTCAGCTGGAAGATGAGCTTAGAATAGGACCTTAAATATTGTCTTTCTCTGCTGAACTAGCTACCTGAACTACTGTGAATGTCTCAGATCTCTGGTACCCTAAGCTCTGAGCAGAAACTGTTTTTCTCGGGCTGTAGAG
The DNA here is from genome assembly GCA_013398955.1 of Callaeas wilsoni. Lineage (NCBI taxonomy): Eukaryota > Metazoa > Chordata > Aves > Passeriformes > Callaeidae > Callaeas > Callaeas wilsoni. The sequence continues at coordinate 2,419 of VWPU01012118.1, forward strand.
TCCTCTGTCATTTCTCCATAGTGCCTAGGGCTACTATTCTTCTCATGCATACCCTATAACTCTCAGGACCAAATAGCCCAAAGTGCTCATCTTGACCCAAAGCACTGAGCTCTGTTTTCTTATCCATCAGTCCATTTCATGGAGGGAAGAGGAGGATGCAGGGAGATTAGCCTAATTTAATTCTTCTAATCACCAAAAAGCAGAAAACATATGTGATATGCTCCAGTAAGACCTTGTCTAAACTGCATCAGAACTAGGAAAAGTCTCACTTTAGCTGCATGTGTGCAATAGTGCGAATTTCTATCCTAAGCAGAGAAAAATGTTCTGTCTTGGCAAGAAAAGCTGTTAACATCAAAGAGTCTGAATTTGAGTTCTCAGTATTTCTAAACTTATTCCCATGGTATTCCTCCTGCATAATCAATCCAGTGAAACACTGAAAATGTTTCTTCTATTCCTTTGTATTTAAAAATGGAAAGGAATTTTTTTGGAAGCAGTTCTTAGAGATGGCTCATAGATCTGTTATATTCCAGGACCTTTACCTTTGCTCATTTTTAAGTTAAGGTAACAAAGTGAAATGTCTTGTGCGTCACTGCAAACTGATTTTCTCTCCCTTCTTTTTTAGTTTAATTTAGCTTTATGAAAAGATATTTGGAAAAAAAACCAACCCAAAACCCAAAAAATTAAGAGAACATTTCTAAAAATAAATCCAAGCAAAGAACATGTATTGAAGAGTTGCAGAGTCCTCTCAGTCTGGAAGAACAGACTTAGTAAAAAATGTGCTTTTTTCTCAACCCCTTAACAATTAACTCAATAATAAATAGGAGCTTCTTAAGACCTGGGAAAAGCTCCTATTATTGTTATGGGTCTCCACACAGGGGGATGGGATGGGCAAATCTCTATCCATGTTTACCATAGTCTCACCAAAAACTTCTACCTTGACCACTACATTCCAGAATCTAGCTTTCTGCACCCTCCTATGAGCAAGAGGAAACTCAGATTCAGAAATGCAAGTGAAGTGGAAGTGAGTGCTGAAGAACAATGATGTGGTATTCTGGAGACCACACCTCAAAGATCTTTCTCAAAGGCCATCTCTAACTTCAGATAATAAACTGTTCACAAAAGAGGGTCTCCAGCCAATGCTGTGATAGACATCTGATTAAAAGGTCAGCAAGTCTTCACAATTTGGCTTTGTGGGGCTGAAGAAAAGACTGTATATCATATAATACCCACAATCTACTCTCCTAAATCCCCATGCCCCCTCCCCAGGCCACAGAATTGCAGGTGTGCAGGTGTTGTGAAAGCACCCCTAGGCTATGCTCTGGATAGGAATTAAGTCAATTATTAGGTCCTGGGAATCTTACTCTCTTTCCATAACTGAAACTATTTAATAGCTTTTCTTTTCTTTCTCCAGAAAGAAGAAAATTCTAGGGGAAAATCCTGACAAGGCTGCTGAACTGCTATTCCAGTCTGTTGCAGTTTCAGGCACAAAAGAACACTACCTCACTTGGAAATCTCTCATCTTTGTTCCAGGCAATAGCTCCCTCAGCTTCACTTCCCAAGAAGACCCATGCTGAGCAGAGGGATTCACTGCACTCACAGGGGCAGTAAGTACTGAGTTGCTATCCTGGTCATATATTACGGAACTATTTCCATTTTGAATGGTGTTGCCTGTAATTTCCAGCTGGGTCTTTAACACAGGTTTCCACTTAATTGTTGACAAAGCTCTTTTTTCACTTTTTATAAGACACTGTCTTTCTGAATTTCACTTCTCATCTTGAAAATACACCTTCTTTAGTTCACTAAAGCTGTAGGTTCACTTTTCTTGTGTCTCTGAAGTATCCTAATACCAGTAATATCACCCAAAATACACAACAGAACTGTAGCAGACTTTGAAACGGTTAGCCATTTTAGACTTACCCACAGAGCTTACTTTCCAAGAACATTCAGTTTTCTCCTTTGGAAGCATATTGTCACCAGCAGGGAGAAATGAACATGTTCCTCCATTGATCTCACTTGGAGCATTTAGGCCTCAAGAGAGTGACTAGTGGCAGGAAAAGCACCTGGCATAAAGAGTAAAAAGATGTGGTTGAAATGCAGTACTCGCAAAATCTTTAAATAGAAAAGCTGTGTAAAATGTCCTTGAGCACAAGTTGACTTTAGGTTGGCATCTCTGTATTTTGGCAGGAATTGCAACAAAGACCTGAAGGGAAATGTCTGGTAAGGGCCAGGATGCTGAGTGTCATTGCATTCAGAGGGACAGGGAGCACCTTACCTTCTCTGGATATGCTTATACAGTAAGTTTGGTTTCTACCAGTTTAACCACTACCAATCACACTTGTCACATAGCTGTGCACTAGTTCTGCATCCAGTCAAGATATTTAGAGCTTGCTAACCACATATCTGCACTTGGATAACATATACAATTTCCACTAAATCAGACAAATGGATGCTGCTGAGCCATCTGTTTGAAAGTATGTTTAGTTATATAACCTAAGTTACAAGTACTTCCTCACAGATGAAGATATTTCAGCTTAGATGGCTACAGAGAGGGGACTGTGCATCTGAAATATCCCCACGAGACCAGAAAATACAATGTAGGAGCTGTACAAGACCTGTGCTCTTCTGCAGAAGTGTGGAAACCTGGCAGGATCCCTTAGGTCATCACAAATGGCACTGAAATCTAGACTTAGGCCACTGAACTGAACCCTACTGTCTTCGTTTGAGTGAATATCTAGAGATCCCTTAAGTCAATATCAGACCTATTTAGACTGGAGTTCAGAAAGCAGATCAGATGGCAAAATATAGGGATTCTAAGATTTATGAGTCTTAACTTCAAAAAAAAAAAACATGTTCTTTTTGGTTGATTCAGAGTAAGAATCACAAGACCGGACTCTGTTCCCAAATTTGCACTTGCTACTAATGTGAAGTGCCCTTTGAGATTCTTGTGCTGCTTTGATAAATACTTACAATCGGACCAACTAGAAATTTGACTTGCTTTCCTTGGTATACTATATAGACATGAACTTAAAGTATTTTTGGAAACATGTAATTTGTTGGAGTTAATACTATTTTGCAGCACTGATAGTTCTTCTCTTACTTGTATTACTCCACAGTTTGGTTTATATTATATCTATACATAGATCATATTTTAGTAATAGAAACAAACATTCATCAGAAATTTTCAGTGCTCTTCTCCAGAGTCATGATTTTTGTTATTGTTACAAATGAAATGTTTTTGCTTTGTTTATGTGTCTCATTTGTTCATTTAACTGTATTTTTCTGTTCTACACAGACTTTCAACCTGTACTTACCATCTAAGCATCTGAATCGCTCTTCAAGCATATGAGTAGTATGAGGGGTATAATCAATCAGTAGTCCCATGATTCTGCCTTGTCTATTTAGCTCAGCTCTCACATTTCAACCTCTTATGAGTCTGGAGATCAGTTTAGCGGACATCCCAGCCCAAAAGGCCTACTAGCCCAAGATATAGGAGCTGAATTCTGCATTATGGCAGAAAGCTAGGTTGTGTCACATCTTTTAAACATACCATCAAGACACCGAAACCTTTCCATGAGTATTGGTGACCTTATTCAGGAGTCTTGTGAGAAAGTGGTACTCTGATGGAGGAAGATCATATGAACAAACCCTTTCAGAGCTCATGCTGGTGTGCATTCAGGACATACAGCTGTTAAGATCAAAGGATCACTCTAAGGTTGATGCAAACTTTACATTCTGCTCTGCACAGGCCTAACTCAAAAAGGACTGGCTGGCTGGTCCCAGTGCAGGCAGCATGTATTTCTGAAGTGACGGTATACAGGGAAAAGGAGAACTGTGTTATACCTCAAGCCTCACAAGTTTTTTATTATTTTTACTCTTTTATTACGGAGAATTTTCAGGGCTCTAAAGAAAAAAATGGTATTTCAGCAGTGGTTATCAGTTTGTCTACTCTGAGGAGGAGAGATGGCAAGTTTTGAAAGAATTTGCCTCAGTCAGAGAAAAATTATTGGTCTGAAACACAAACCACTTGTTGGTCAGTGGCAGGCACATTCTTCATGTAACAGTCTCCACTCTTAGTGACCATTATCCTGATAGGAGATCCCTGATCTCCAGAGAGCAGACTGTACATTCCTAGTCCAAGGGTGCCACTAGGACACTGAAAGATAAGGAGAGACGGGGGCCCTTCTAATCAACACTGTAGCCTTTATAATGTCTTCACAAAGGAAGCTACATCCTTGCTAGCTGATCGTTGCTGCCAGAAAGGTTGGTCAGTACCTGCCAGTGTTGTGCTGCTTCACTGGTTGCCCTTGTTTCCTCAAAGGAGATGTAAGTGCACAGGCTCACAGCTGGTTACATTTCCTTTCAGAGATAACAAGGCTATATGGAGAAGAAGACAATATCAAAAATCACAAGATCATCAGCCAAGAGGACGAGAACTGCCAGTCCTGTGACAACCACAACATCTTCTCTGAGAACTAAGGTGCTGTATCTGATACCTCCATTTACCTGCAGCTTCTTCTTACACAAGCAGCCCCTTCTTAGCAAGACATGACTTAAATAACAATCAAGCCAGGAGCTATAAATTTTTATTACAGAACTGGGTGCATTCCTTTCTGCTTAGGTGCATACTTGTGATTGTCATGCTCACCTCTACAACCAGGAGCAATTCTTTACTGTCTAGAGTAAGATAAACAATTAGCTTAAGTATCTTTGAATATTTGATATTTTGTACAAAGTCTGGCAGAGAACATTCAAAATACAAACATTTACATACACATATCAGTTATTGCTTTCTCTCTCTTATGCAAGAAAGCTTTACTTGTAAATAGTTTCATTTTCCTTTATCTCAGCTCTTTCAAAGCTATAACATCTCTATATTAGAAGACTGTATCCCTAGGATTTCAAATTTAAGTACAATTCAGACAATATAACTCTTTGAGTTTTCCTCCAGCTCACACAAATTCTCAAATCAAATGCTTAAAGAGCTACTCCTTTTGGCAACACTGAAGCTTTTCAGTTTATTAGCTTTCTTATTCCAGGCATCTCAGAGAAGTGATTTTAGCAAATTAAATCCCATAAGCACACATAAAAAATATTTTATTTGCCATCTTGGTTAAAGTTTTAAATGATTATTGGATCACGCGGTTTACTTCCACTGTCAATAATTCTATTTTGTTAGGAATTTAAGAGAATACTAGCAGAATCTTTCCTTAGCAGTTTCCTTGACAATATTTTGCTATTATACAAAAAACCAGAACCACAGAGGTCCCTTTTTGATTTCTCAATTTAACACAAAAAAAAAAAAAAAAAAAAAATGTACCTTTTTTATAAAAAAAATAAAAAAAAAAAAAAAAAAAAAAAGGCAAAAGAAGAAAAAAAAAAGACATCTCTGATGGATTCATCTCTGGCAACTTAGCACCTAAACTCCCTGTCTGACCAGGTGTATTTACCTACCTAACAGTCCATTCTCCCATATGGATAGCAGGGAGAGAGAGACAGGGATCTGCAAAAGGCAGTTTGTCACACTCTTAAAAAGGTGGGACAATCTGCCTTCCAGTGATCCCTCATACTGTCTGCTGAAAAGCCAATTCGACAATTTAATTTGGAGCACATGTTTAGTGTGCTTCAATAACGTGCTCAGATTACTCTGGTCAAGTAAGAGGAATACAGCCCCAACAAAGCTGTGCAATTTGAGTAAGAAAGACAATTAAGTTCAAGGTAACTGTTTTATAATTTTTCCAAAACCAGAAAGATATCAAAAAGCAGATGAAGGGTCAGATTTCACTATCACCACTCACATTTAGTAGTGCTTCCTAGTTAAGTAAGTTGTTACTGTCTACTAATCCAAATGTGTCTAAAGAAATTTAGCAAAATGAGGCTGAGAGTAAACATAAATTATTGACATATTCTGTATTTGGATGATTAAAGGGAGATACCAAGCTGTTTATTCAAGTACCAAATTTAGACCCTTTGTCAATGACAGTAGGCTACATAATACACCTAATGATCTGGACACAACTCCCAAGTCTCCCTTGCTGTGTATAGTGCTATATATCTGCCCAATTACAAGCCTGAAGAAGTGCTTCAGCTAGTTCTGATAATTAAATTTTAAATCTAATGTTCACATGAATTTTTAACATGCTGTGAAAACCCAGGGTTCATAAATCATTGACAATAACACATGAAGGCATTCTTTGCCATCTCCAACCAATTTGTCCCTCAGATCAACAAAAATCCTTTCAGAACTTTGATAAGCTAATATAGGCCTTTTTAAAATATGCCTTTTGTAGATCCTGAAGAGCTGGCTCTGCTCTGTGAGAAGCATTTACACAGGCTTACCAACAAAGAAGGAAGGGGAAGTGGTACATAAATACTTCTTAGAAAGGACCATCTTAAAAAAAAATAACATCCATAAAGGCCAGACAGAGGAAGTTGTTTTCCTTGGCTCTAAGAAGGATGCTTCTGCCTGACCTAAAGAAGAGACTTTGCTGCCATTATAGTTGATGTGGCAAGTTTGGTCTATTCTTTTGTTAGAATATTCATTTGTATCACTTCCGGAAGAAGGGCCAGGCAACTTGGAAGGACTTCAAGGATGTTGTGATATTATGCAGGGAAAAAAATAGAAGGGCCAAAGCTCAGCTAGAACTTTGTCTGCTGGCATAAAAGACAACAAAAATGCTTCTATGAATCAGCAACACAAGGAGGGCTAAGGAGACTTTCCAGCCTTCACTGGATGCAGAGGGAAACATAGCGACAAAGATGAGAAAATGGCTGATGTACATAATGTCTTCTTTGCTTCAGTAAGACCAGTTGTCCTTGGGGTACCCAGCCTCCAGAGCTAGAGAGAGGGAGGAGATAAAAATCCATACTCCAAAGGGAACTGGTCAACAACCTGCTGCACCACATCCACCCAAGGGTACTGAGGGAGCTGGTGGAAGTGCTCATCAATCAACTTTCCATAATTAACCAGCAGTCCTGGCTAACTGAGAGGCCCCCAAAATCCTAATCCCACCCTAATCCTAATCACACAATGAGGGTACCAACCAGAACGATTAAGGGCTGGCATTTACCTGCTATTCTACACACTTGCCAGCTCGCTTCCTCTAGTAATCACCATCCTTCACCTCTATAACCAAACTGGCACACTATACTTCCCAATACTTAAACTATCACATCCTACAGTAATCACTTCCTGAACAGGCCTAGAAGCCAGCCTAGCCCTCCTCGTAGCCTTCACAGTGATAGCCCCCCCGTATGGCTTACACCTATGATTTCCCAAAGCCCATGCAGAACCAACTGACGGTTCCATGCTACTTGCCGCCCTACTTATAAAGCCTGGAAGATACGGCATTATACGAGTGACCATTCTAGTGAACCCCTCACTAAACAACCTCCACTACCCATTCATCACCTTAGCACTGTGAGGGGCACTGATAACCAGCACCATCTGCCTACGACAATATGACCTAAAATCATTAATTGCTTACTCCTCTGTCAGACACATAGGCCTAGCTGTAGCTGCAACCATAATCCAAACCCAATGAGCATTTTCAGGTGCAATAATCCTAATAATCTCGCATGATTTAATCTCTTCAATACCATTATGCTTCGCTAACACCAACTATGAATGAATTTACAGCTGAATCCTCCTGCTCACACGAGGCTTCAACCCCTCCTCCCACTCATGGCCACCCAATGACTCTTAGCCCACCTAAGAAACATAGCACTTCCCCCAACAATCAACCTTATGGCCCCCATTTTCCAGAATTTAGTCAATGGGTCACCCATCTACAAGACGGTTCAGAAGGAGGGGCCAGGGAACTACAGGCCTGTCAGCCTGACCTTGGTACCAGGGAAGGCTATGAAGCAGATCATCTTGATTGCCACCACCCTGCACATGCAGCACAACCAGGGGACCAGGCCCAGACAGCATGGGGTTAGGAAAGGCAGGTCCTGCTTCACAAACCTCATCTCCTTCTATGAGAGGGTGACTCACCTAGTAGATGAGGGAAGGGCTGTGGATGTTTGTCTATCTGGAATTCAGCAAAGCCTTTGATACTGTCTCCCACAGCATTCTCCTGGAGAAACTGGCTGCTCATTGCTTGTACAGATGTACACTTCACTCTGTGAAAAACTGTCTGGATGGGTGGGTCCAGAGAGTGATGGTGAATGGAGTTACATCCAGCTGGCAGTCAGTCCCTAGTGGGATTCCCCAGGGCTCAGTGTTGGGCCAGTCCTGTTTACCATCTTTATTGATGATCTGGACAAGGGAATTGAGTGCAGCCTCAGTCAGTTCACAGGTGACGCTAAGTTGCACAGGAGTGTTGGTCTGCTGAAAGGCAGGAATGCTCTGCAGAGGGATCTGGACAGGCTGGATCAAGGAGCTAACACCAGTAGTGTGAGGTTCAAAAAGGCCAAGTGCTGGGTCCAGCGCTCGGGTCACAACAACCCCATGCAGTACTACATGTTTGGAGAAGAGTGGCTGGAAACCTGCCCAGCAGAAAAGGACCTCAGGCTGATGGTTGACAGCAGCTGAACATGAGCCAGTGTGTGCCCAGGTGGCCAAGGTGGCCAATGGCATCCTGGCCTGTATCAGCAATAGTGTGGCCAGCAGGACCAGGGCAGTGATTGTCCCCCTGTAATCCACACTGGTGTGGACACACTTCAAGTGCTGTGCCCAGTTCTGGGCTCCTCACTACAAGAAGGACATCGAGGTGCTGGAGCAAGTCCAGGGAAGGGCAACGGAACTGGTGAAGGGTCTGGAGCATGTGTCTTATGGGGAGCGGCTAAGGGACCTGGGGGTGTTCAGCCTGGAGAAAAGGAGGTTCAAGGGGAACCTTATCTCTCTGTACAACCACCTGAAAGGAGGTTGTAGCAAGGTCAGGGTTGGTCTCTTGTCCCAAGTAACAAGTGAAAACACAAGGCCTCATGTTGCTCCAGTAGAGGTTAAGATTGGATATTAGAAAAAACTTCCTCACTGAAAGAGTGGTCAAGCATTCAAACAGGCTGCCCAGGGAAGTGGTGGAATCACCATCCCTGGAAATGTCCAAAAGATATCTGGATGTGGCACCTGGGGAGGTGGTTTAATGGTCAATGGTAGTGCTGGATTAATGGTTGGACCCAATCATGGAGATCTTTTCCAACCTTAGTGATTCTGTGGCTCTATAAAAGAAAAGAAGAACAGAAACATGCTGAAATACCACATTCTTTGGTCATTAGTGTTCAAAGCAGTTTAGTCAGAATGATGTCCCCTTACAAAGCAATCTACAGATACATGAGTAATTTCACTGTAGACAGCTATGTTCACTAAGCATGAAGCATCAGTGACAGAAAGAAACAAAAGAATGTGAGTTTTCTCATCTTCTTGTGAGTTTTCAGCAACATTTTTTAACAGAGAAGCAACCTTTGTTGTAGCTGCAAATAAAAATCCCTATTTTTAAGATCTGAGACAACAGTTCTCTTAATAGCTTCCCCTCCCTTTGGTGGCTTCTTATGGACAGCCTCTTGTTCTACAGCTTCAGGCTGCTTTTTTCAACCCTCGCTTTCTACCACCAATATGTAAGGTTGCATTTTCAGGAATGGCCACTACTCTTGGCATCCAAGTCTTTCGCTTTAGCCTTGTCTGCCTGTTGATATGTTTGTAAGTCCCTAATGGCTCTGACATCAGTATCTCACCTTTTTGTTCATCGTTTTCAGCAGAATTGCAATATAGAGGGCTTAATTTACTTACCAAGGAGATCCACACTCATAGGTAGCCCATATTCAGCATTTGAGCTAGCTCACTTAAATTCCAGTCTAGGAAACTTTGCACTGAACCTCAGGGAAACTCTAGACCTAGGCACAAGCTCTCTGTGTCAGACAAGAGCACTGAAAGACAACTTTATTGAATCCCTGAATATAAGGCTAAATTTTTGAAATAATAGCATGAGACTTTTCCAGAAAATTCTCTGTAGATAAAGAACCAAATACTTCAGATTTGTAAATCTAACTCCTAGGAAAAGATGTAATTTTTCTTCCTAAAACCACAAACGCCATTATTGACATTTTCCAGAAGCCAGCTGAGAACGAGAGCCATGTGCTATCTTCCATGAATGCCATGCTTATGTGGTTAAATCTCACCATATGGATGAGCTTTGGCAGATGCCAAACTGTTAGTGCCATGAGACAGACAAATGTCTAAACGAGCAGAGCTTTCAATGATGAGCACTGTATCTGTCTCAAGGAAGAAACCTATCTGCATTCTTAGCTAAAGTCCCTTTGCTAAGGGACATTGCCTTCTGTCTTCACACTGTTCTCTCCCAGAGTATTGGTCAAACTTCCTATCTTGCCTCCTACCTAAGCTGCTTCTTAAAGCTCACATTAGCGTCTTAGTGAAAAATTAATCATTTTATAATTGATATCCAGCAATTAGACTTTTACACTTCAGTTTCATTTTATTATTTTTGTAAAGTTATCTGAAAGTGTTAACAAAGCTTAAATATTTTAAGTAAAATCAGAGCCATTAATTATCTGCCTTTTTTATAATAGAAATTATGCATCCAATTTCAATGGAAAATTATCTGGAAGTGTATCTGAGTCACTCTCCATAATGTTATCAAAGTTAGAAACAGCCTTACTGGGACTGTCCAGGGAATAAGAAACACTTATTATATTGTCTAGCTCTTGACTGGTTTCATAGTACTTTACAAAAATAAAAAGCTATTGTATGTAGCCTACTTAAATCTAACACAAGAGAACCTCATGAACAGAAATTTAGAAAAATCCTAATATGGGCTTTGCTATTTGAAAAATCTTGGAGACTAATTCAAACAAGAACAATCTTTTAAGACTGTGTTTGATCGGTTTTTTCAAGCTCTTCTGATTGATTTGGCATGCAGGGGAGTAATAGAATTGTAACAACTGCGATGAAGCTTTCTTGAATAGAAACTGACATTTCTGACAAATGGTTTTGAGGTCTTTTTCTTCTTAACGGCCAATAGATTTGAACATAAATATGTAATTCACTGCAGAAGATATGAAAGTCCTTAGACCTTTTTCTGAGACTAGTCTGGAACTGATGGGCTATTCAGATTTATTTTTCCTTAAACAAAAGAAGAAATCATATCTTACACATCACCTGCTATTCAAGCCAAAATTTTCTTTGCCCAGTCTCAACTAAAGCAGGAAAAATTCCTAATATGACTAATTTTTCTTGATAGCCTACCTGCCGCACACAGCATTTTCCACAGGAGAGAAGCAGTGAGGAAGTTTTTAATTGTAATATGCTATGGTTTGCATGTCAGCAATGAGTGGGACAGCCTTTTTGTGATGCCTAAAAACTTCTCAGTAAGAATGGTGACAATGACTAATTTGTGATGCAGCTGTTTCTGAATCTGAGGAAAAGGTCTCAACAGGTTATACTTAAAAAGTCCTCTGGAATGGAGACAGAGTAAAGAGGCAAAAAAGGTTATAGAAACTGGAGATAATGAGGAAGATGTAGCTAACTCATGGAAAAATGAACTTTACGTCTCAATTTCTAAACTGTACCTCAGGTGTGAGCTCTATGTTTCTGTTTTCTGGGAGATGACGATCTGCTGGAGTCCTGCTAGTGATGGAGACTACACAGCCACTTCTAAACATACAATAAAGGACCAAGTTTACATATTATATTCAATTATTACATGAAAATAGGAGATGTTTTTTCATAGGAAAAAAAGATGTCAGTAGTCTGTATCATCAAGTGGTCTGTATCATAAAGTTCTTGATAGTATTCCAAATGCTTTTTACAATATTTCATTCAATCCTCTGTGCAGTATTTTAATTTTAAGAAATCTTAGTGGTTTCCCTCATTGGACATAGTCTGGGATTTACTACTGAGTTCATATCAAAGTTTTTTATAACATACCCTAGGGATTTATTGAAAGTCCTGAAAGAAACTTCGGCAGTGCTCAAGCTAAGCAGCAAATCAAGTACATAACAGCTACATACTACAGAGCCTCACTGCTCATCTGGTACTTTCTCCAGAATACGTAAGCAAATCAATGACAATTGTGTCTGAATGCTATCTAATGCCATTAAATATCAGTGGGTAAATGAAAAGAAAAGGTCTCCCACACAGCCTTTACACAGAAGTCAACTTGGCTTTCTCAATCAATATATTGTGCTTAGAAAAAACAAACACATTTATTCTAAAATATTTTAGTTACTAAAAAGCTCTACCTTCCATCCTCATCCACAACCAACATAACCAGAAAACCCTTTCCCTCATTTGCTGTAGAATTCTTGTCTCCTTAAGAATCTTTTTTTTTCCCCCTACACAGGGAGTAGCCTGGGTAGCTTCAGGGATTCAGGACACAGGACAGATGTGCATGAGTAACACACAAGCGCAGATATGTCACAGAGTCACTTGGGCATCATGGCTTTTTATTTTCCAGAACACTGACTGGGGCCACAGTGCTGCCTAAAGCCTGTTCCAAGCATTAACACATCACTGTCTAATCTAAAAAGCAAAGTGCTGAAAAAGGAATTGTCATTGCCTTTTCTTTCAAGAAAACTGTTCCTGTCCCTGTTTGAGCTTCAGGTTTGTCACTATCAAATGCTCTGTTGGGAGGTCTACAAGGGCCAGCCCTGAACTCCAGCTAATACTCCAAGTCGGAGCCTGGCTGAGCTTATTCAGACATCTGTATCTCTGTGCTGCACCTCCCAGTATGCCTGGCTTTGAGAAGATGTTGGACCAGCAAGAAGCCAGCTAGCATCCAGCTGGGCCCACAGTTCAGGCTCTGCTCCAGCTCAGAGCATCTGTGTACTCCAGATGAGCTGTCCCTCACAGCAGAACAGCTATACTCCCATGACTGTCATCTCAACTAAAGCGCCTGCACAGACACACTGCAAGCCAAACCAGCAGTGAATAAGAGACAACTCTAACACAGCACTTCATCTCAACTCCCTATTGTCACATGTTTCTGACATATATATCCCTAAAAAGAACTGGCCTCAGGCTACATTATGGGATTTAGGTCCCATTTCTGGTCGTGTCTATATTCACTATACAGAAATAATAGACTCTCATGGCTTTTCTCAAAAATGTGTATGTCACAAAATGTCTGTCTCCTCCCACAGATCTAAGAGCAACTTCCCAGTCAAAGTGAGAGAATACATAAATAGAAATTAAACACTGTATTGGGCTTCAGAACACCTTCATTGAAAAAGTGGGCAGGAGGCAGCAGATTCCTTCCTACTGCTTCTCCAAGATGTCATACTACACTTGTGATTAATGTATTGCAGTCCTACAGTATGAACACAAGGCCACATCTAATGACCAGAGGAAAATACGATATTCCAACATCAAAACACATCAGGAAATATTTCCCTGATTTTTGTATTTGAAAGAGTTAAGGAGCTGTAGAATTAAGCTTTGAAAGCCTAAATTTACGCTTTGCTCCGCTTCAACCACCCTGAAGTCAAAGCTACCAACACCAGAGAAATAACTATGAACTTTATAGGACTAAAAAGTTTCAGAGTCATGAACTTAGCTCTGTAACTGTTGAATGATAGTCACTGTTCAAATGAAGCTGCTCATGTGCATGAAGATATTCATATGGGTACATTTTGCAGAATCCAATTTTTTGAGGCATCCTAGTGAATAAGCATCTCCTGTTAAAATCCTTTTAAGCAGCTGTGTGAATGGAAGACAATTCCTCCATGAATTATCCTCAGCCTTCTGCAAAACACAAATGCTATTACAAGAAGTTAGTGAAAACAAGTAATTAGACCTAGAGCTGCAGGTGATATGCACTGAGAAACATTTGGATATCTTTCTAAAGGATGCATCATGATCACTGCTGCCTTCCTGGGGGAAAAGGTGATTCTTGCAAAATAATTATAACTACAACAATCTTAGAGTTACTGTTTCGTACATTACTGTGATTCTCCCACGTGAGTTTTGAAAATATCCAGTATTCAACTCAGTTATAGAAATTTCCCTTTAGATGGCAATCTTTAAGAGATTTCAAGGGAAGAGAGGGTTTTTGAAGTCTGTAATTACAGACATGAAACACATTTTGCCACACAGCCCTTCCTTAGCTGTGTTGCCTAATTTCAAGGCTCAATGCTGCTATTATCAACTAAATTGCATACTGTATCCATAATAAAACCAAATAGATTCTACTGGAATGGAGATACTTAAGCACATTAAAATTATGTAATGTCTTTGCTCTCATTATACCAACATGGCTCCCTTAGGGCCCCGAGTAATGAGAAGAAATAAGGCCTAATGTCTGATATTCCTGTGTGTTAATCCTGCTGATACACCACCTGTATCCCTACCTATCCCACTGTAAACCTGAGAGAGTGCACTGAGAACAGTGGGATAAATAAATGTGTGTGTGTTTGTGTGACTGACAGGCATTTTGCCTTTGTCATAATACCTAATACAATTAACAAGTACATTTTGTGCTGTAGACAAATAAGAGTTGCTGTTTCTGACTTGCTGCCTGGAGTTCCATTACAAAAAAAACCAATTGTCAAAAGAGCTGTCCACTGCAAACCAGTTTTGATATACTGTAGTTGACAGCACATTGTCTTCAGTTCCTCAACTGAACTTAGTCACTTATTTTTGTTTATGTACATAAGGATCTTCAATAATTATCATAAATCCTTGAAACCCTCATGGCTTATCTATTTTTATTTTTTATACATTAAAATTTTGGTGATAGCCCTAAATACAAAAATCGAGTAGAACCCAGAGTAAAGTATAATTTTTGCAAACAGCTTAAAGAATGAGTTCCTTTTCAATAGACTTCCAAGGAGACGTCAGAGAAATTTTGTGAACAAAGTATTTCCAAACACTGCAACCATTGGCAGAAAATTCCAATATAAATCAAGGGATTGCTCATTCCTGTTGTAGTTCCTTGGCTGTCATAAAACTAATGGTTCCATAATAAGGCTGGAATTTGGGGATCAGGAATTTCCCTACACCCTACACTTGTCAGGCTTATAAAACTTCTCTGTATCAGCTTACATTTGGATCAAAGTATTCTCAGGTTGTACAAGTCTTACACTGGAGTCAGCAATATTTCTCAATGTATCTTGAATAACAACACTGGAGATTGTATCAAATTTAAATAAGAACTGTAAATTTTTTTTGCTTGGAAGCTTGGCATTATCTGGCAAAAGCAAACTGCATCTTCAGTGCACATGTTCAGCACTGTGCATGAGGCAAAATAAACAGCTTTCTGTGGAAGTCAAAGACAAGCTGATTTGTCTCTTAAATTTTCTACTTGCACTTTGAAAAGAATAAATTCTTTTACTTGGATAAACTATGATTAGTACAAGATTGAAGATCAGCAGGAGAAATGTCTTTAAATACATTAATATGATAAATAAATATTCATTACTTTCATTGCTACCTAAAACAATAGCCATCCTAATATACAGGTCATTATATATTATCTAACATCTTGTTTAATATGCAATTTTTATGTCAGGCAGATGTAAAAAATAAGCAATGATAATTAACATTATTTCATTCTAGCTGAGGAAGCCTTGATTCATTGTTTAAAGTATTGTAGCTAGTGATATTTATTTACTTCTGAAAGGCCAAGATCCAACTAGATCTTTATTAATTTAAATATATTGGATAATACTTGAACAAAATTATGTCAAGTGGAAATTTAAATCCAGACAAGTCAAAGGAGTGAAATTTAGCAGATCATAATGAAGTAATTCCTTCTACAAAGATTTGTTACTGTCAACTTCATCTTATCGCGAATTTCCATTCCCATTGCAAAACTACTCTCAAACCCCACAGTATATGACTCAGGTATTACTAATGAAATTGCTTCAGACATTCAAGTTTCTATAGATTTTCTAATTATTTTATACAGCTTTTCATTAGAAATTTACACATTAACAGGAAAAGATCAATTTCTTCCTTTTTTGTAAATTATCATTCAATATTAGAGCGGAGGAGAGAATTTTGCTCTTATTACTGCTAGTACCCACAACTTCTTTTATGTTCTGGGCTTGTTCTGCCACCTAATTTCCATGGCAGGATTTTGGTGGGTGCTACATTCCTAGCGAAAATCTTACATTTAAATCTTTCATTTTCAATAATTAATGAATGATATCCTGCCTCCATTGAAGTAAAATGTAAACTTCCTACAATTTTAAAGGCAACAGATTTCAGTCCAACACAGAGGACATGGCAAGTAATTCCGCTCCAGTGTAACTAGAGAACAGAAATATAATCTCCAATAATAACTAGAGAACACTTACACTCAAGGTTAGTTTGGTCTTGTTAATCTGCTTATATATATGAATGTATCATTTTAAATAATAAAACAAAATAAATAATAGCAGTTCTGAATGTTCAACAATTTTTTTTTTTTTTTTTGGTTCTACAGTAGTCTGTAAGAAGTGAATGAGAAAAAGAGGGAGAAGAAGCTAAAAATTATTATGGATATAACACCCAAAACGGGAGGGAAGGCCAAATAAATCCAGCACTTAGATGCTCTAAAGTGACTTCAAAGGGAAGATGGAATTATGCCTTATTAGGTTTATTTAACATTATGAAAATGTTCTAAAATGTACTAAAAAACACAGGGAAATTTATCTTTGGCATTACACCTACAAACACGAACCATATGGCCTGGAAGAACCACAACATTTGGAAAAATAATGAAGATACAAAGTGGAAAGGAAGGAGATGAAAAATGGAGTGGAGGAGGTTTAGCTAATATCCGTTTAAGATCAGAACATCATGAGTATTTTGTTATAGTATTACAAGTCCTGGGCTTTCATTTGAGTGTGAGAGTTGATGATAGCTGAGCTAGCCAAGAGACTGCATTGGCAACCTGGGATTAGACTGTTCAGAAAGAGCACAATTTGTAGCACCACTTACCCTGTGATTTCCCTTTCTCAACTTAAAAGCCCCCCATCTACATAATTTCAAAACAAAATCTTTTGCAAGCCTCCCTGAAGTCCACCATCAACTGCTGCTCTAATAGAAGAGTTTCATGTAAGCTTAGCCACTTCGATCAGCTCTCCTAAGTTTTCTCTCTTCTGGTAGAACAAGGACAACAGGTGCTTGTATATTCAATGATTTGTCCCTAGGTTTCACAGTGGGGAGACTCCACAGCTGAAGTTAAGGAAACTGGGTTTAGTTTGATAGGGAATGTGAAGGGTATTAGACTCTTTATTCCTCCTAAAAACCTTGTGGGCTTCCAACTCTTGTAGAAGTGGTCACACAACACGTACATCCATGATCAAAACAGCATCCAAGCAATGCTTGTGAGCAGGCCCTGTAACATCTGACACTGACAGTCCTACGCCCTGTTTCATCCAGCAGACCAAAGAGCATCATTGCATAGCCTCACTGCTATCTATCAAACTCCATCTCTTCTATCAAAGCTGTCAATTTAGCTGCTGTGGCAATCTTTGTCTTGAGCTGGTAATTTCTAGGCTAAAAGCCTTAGGCGGAATAAGGCATTTTAATAACAAGCATCATAAATTTATTCTTTTTCATGTAGAAATAGCCACCATGGTTACACTAGTTCAAAAATCAAAAGTTGAAAACTCACAGGTCTATTACAAATATAAATTTAATGTTTTCTTATTTATTTTAATGTGTTTGAAACACAAGATGTACCTTAGAACAGAAGCTTAAAAAACTACATTGTAATTAATGTTATCATATTAAGGACACATGTAATTAATGTTACTACATTGTAATTAATTGCCACATTATTTATGAAAGTTTCAATAATTTTAAGAATGAAAATGCAATGACTAGATTCAGACTTCAAGATTTTAAAGTTAAAATAGGTATTTTAGACTATACATTAAAATGGTGATATATAGATACAACTGTACTTTCCCATTTTTAATAAAATGTATTACCTCAATATGAATTTGGCTTTCTTTAGTTTAGCATTCTGTCAGATAGTTTTCAATCTTTCTGGATGTGTGGACCATTATAATTTTTCAACTGAAGCTCAAACAGCTTTAAAAATATTCAATGGTATAGTGTTCAGAGACCACAAGTAATCTGATCACAGCCCTCTGGACATCACAGGCTAAGCCATTTCATCTACGTCTCTAACAAGCCCTATTACGTGTGTTTCACAAAATATCATACTTCATAAAGCACCCACTTCGTTGCAAAAGTTTATCATCCACACTGATAAAAATCTGATTTTACATCTGATTACAGATTTGCTTGGTTTTTATTCCCAGATGCTGGGGTTTGTGGTGTAATTATTTTTAGACTGAAAGAGAATATTACTACCTGATGATATTTTCCTGGAACTTATGTACCATAATCAAGTTACCTCTCAGTTATCTTATAATCTTTAATTATGCCATTATAAGACATTTTCTCTAATGTTCAGATAACTGTTGCAGTTCTCTGAGGCCTCACTATTTTTTTCTCTGCAAATACTGTAATTCCGCTGTCAGTTTACAATCATTTTACCAGTCAGGTAGATTTTACTGACTTAACTTACTTGAACTTTCTCAGGTACTGCATGAGTCACTGATTGCAAAACTCTCCTGAACTAATCTTAAACAGCAAAGATTTGTGTCAGAGAAACAAAATAATCCATGTGCAGTTGATTAAGTGCAAAGGGATATTACGAATACACACTAAGAAGGTGGAAGATAGGCTAGATATAGGTGCTTTGTTAGGAATGCTTTTCAGCCAGAAGCATTCATGACTAAGACTTGTTATATAAAATTCATATCCCTCCTTCCTTTGTGGGAAGTAGCAAATGCCACATATGGAAGTGATACCAACTTTCTACTCCTACTTACTAATTTACTGCTTCAAAACTTCCACTAGGCTTTTTCACAGCAGCACAATTGGATCATTCACTGAGTTGCTCATCTACTACATCTTTTTAAGTGTTACTGTTTTTCACAATGCCATGCCCTAGAGAAGGCCTGTACTACCTTTTTACCTCATTTTCTTTCTATTTTCCTACATTTGTTCTCCAGTCCACCTTCATCACTTTCTTCTCCTGCCTTAGGTCCTCCCACTAAACTAAAAATAAAAGTTTGACATATTCCTACAACTTTCTTAAAACATACCCTTTTTTTACTGTGAAAGTGGTGAGGCACTGGAACAGTTTACTCAGAGAAGTTGTGGATGCCCCACCCCTGGCAATGTTCAAGACCAGTTTGGATGGGGAGATCTGAGCAACTTGGTCTAGGGGGAGGTGTCCCTGCTCACAGTAGGTGGGTGGAATTAGATGATCTTTGAGGTCACTTTTAAACTAAACCATTCTGTGATTCTGTTATTTTACTTAGTTCTTAAATTCTCTACTTTTACTTCCTTTTCACGGCCTTCAGGCCAGGGTCAATGGTAAATCAATCATCTTTGATTGTCCTATGGAATTAGCTGATGCAGGATCCTGTTTCATCTGATCAGTTTAGCAGCATTCCCCCATCCATCATTGTTTCTTCCATCCTTACTAGGTTTTCATGTTTAATGTGATTAACCTTTAGTCATCCTGTTTGTAAATTATAGGCAACACAATTATCACTGCATTTTGAGTTTTATGTCACGAAGACGCTTTTCCAGTTTACTTCCTTTTAGTCTAATGACCTCCAAGGTCATATTGGTCATATTGGTCCCACTCCTTTTTGATTTTTGCCAGAAACTCTGCAAAATTTCCCATCAGAAGAACATAGCCATAGCTGGGAAAAGAAAAAAGGAAAAGGAAAAGAAAAAAGGAAAAAAGAATATGGTTTTCAGACCAATGTAATTTATTTCAGTCTATTCTACTGATTTATGAACTTGTCACATGTGATAATGTTTTGATTCACAAGTCACAGTGGATCCATTTCTGCCCCACATATCACTCTGAAAAGACAATATGAAATTATAAACTGCCAATGAATTCCAAAAACTTTTTCTTTTGAACAATAATGTATCAGGATAGACTAATGAGACTGGGCAAAATAACTTTGAATAGACATATTCTGAAAGCTATTTTCTAAGATACACAGCTTTGTCACATTCTAGAACAGCAGAAATAGCATGAAAGGCAGAACATAGTTTAGATTTTGTTGCCTTAGGCTTTTAGCAAACTATTTGTTTTAAATGGGGTAAGGCTGTGGGTTTTTGCAAAAAAAAAAAAAAAAAATATATATAAAATGGGAAATACAGAGTGCAGATAAGCAGAAGAGGTTAGTCTCTGTTGTCTTACAGAATTTATATGTCATTAAGGAAAGTAATGGTTTTGGACTTATTCTGCCATTTCAAAAGATACTTTTTCCCTCTTCCAATACTTTCCACATCTTTCTTATTCTATCTTTTAAGCCCTTCTCCAGTTTATATTTAGTACTCTTTTGCTTTTTTTATCCTGCCACCACTCTCTTCTCCCATTCTCACATCATTTCCTTATTCCATCTCCTTCTCCTGCACTGCATAGCTAAATATATAGTGGAGCAAGCAGGGTCTTCTCCTCTCATACATCTGGTGGTGCTGACAAGGCTTGATTCAATGAAGTGTCTAGATTCCTTGCGTGTGCACTACACTCTGAGGTTTTCTTCAGGCTGAGGATGCTTTTTCTTCAGAAATCCTTCTGTATCTGCAGAAAATATTAATAGGAACACTGGACTGATATTCTGGAAGAGGAGCTGCATTACTAGTCCACTTGTGTGCTACTTAAGCTGTCAGCTCAGATGACTGGTCTGTAGCTCAGTCTCCCCATCTGTAAAATCTGTATGAGAGTACTTCCTGGTTTTAGTGAACTCTCAGACAAAAAGCACCATATTTATAAAGAAGCAGAGACATGTATCTTCTCTAGATCTCCCTTCCTCTACTACCAATTTGTTTACTAGTCCAAAAGGAAGCAAGAGCAGACTAAAGAAAAGAAAAACACGCACAAGAAGATAATTTTATTAATTTTCAGGGATACCATAAAATCCTGTAATTTTCCAACTCATCTTTAGAAACAGGTAAGAACATAGAAATATGAATAGATTAAGAAGTGCACACATCCTACAAGATATTTTCTATCATTTTCTCTAAGCAGAATATGTCAAAATTGTTCAACATCAGAGTTGACCATGTGCTGACCATTGCAATCCATGTGCCTATTTACTCATTCTTACCAAATAATCAAAAGGTTTTCAGCTCAGACCAATTCCTATGATTATGTATCCTATCTCCACCCAGAAAAGCTCAAACAATTTCATAAGTGACTCCTGTCTCAAATATTCCTTTTCCATGAGCTCTCCATGACTCTGACAACCTTGAACCTGAATATATGAGGATTTAGTTTTGCAGCTAGACTGAAGAGAAATGCTTGTGTAGTGCTATAGTTGGCACTACCACCAGAGATATAGCTTCTTGTGTCTCTTACTTTTACATTGCTCTCTTACTATTTCCATTCTGAGATGTCAGTATGGTTTTGTCTATAGACTTTAACGGCACCAGTAAATGTTTAGTGTCCCAAAAGCCTTTAGTTGCCATGTCCCATATGGTGAAATTAAGGTCAGACATTAATTGTGGAATTGTCTTGAATTTGTCCTTGTAACATTTCATTGGTCTCCCTCGTATTTTAAGATCATGAAAAATAGTTTTGGCAGTCTGTCATTTGACATATGTACCAGCACAGTTAGCAGATGGCTTAACCTAGATGTGTCTGCTGCAGCATTATTTTTATGTTGATTACCTAACAGCACCCTAAGATTTTACTGTTCAGGATTTTGTTCTGCCAGCAACAGACAATGCAGCAGCACACGTTGTTTATTATCAGTAAGGTAGAGAGGTAAATCCTTTTAAAAGGCAATCTTCTGGCTACACAGCATTAGATTTTACTCTGATCTAGAATGTTGGCATTGCTTGCTTGGAGGGCATTACCTTCCAAAATTAACTTATTGTCTCCTGGCAACCAAACTGCTCTTGCTAGAATGCCAAAACGTGTTCTGCAGTGACCCGCAAAGGACGCGATACTAACTTTCTTTTTTTCCATCTCGAACTAAGGCCTGTGGAAATACTGTAACTACTTCTTCAATTTTTTTTTTCCTTGCAAAGGAAATTGCTGAAAGTGTTACGCAGTTTCTACTGTATTGTAACACAGAGGAAGATCTCTTCCTCTGGCTCTGTATCAAATGATATAATGTAATATGTCTAATTGTATATATTCCTAACTGCACTAAGCTTGCCAACACCTACTACAACACAGGATGAGCCTTGCTGTTATCCCACTTCCTTCAAACTGGCATTCAGTGTATGTCCAAGTTTTCTCTATTCAGTAGCCATAGATGTTGCCATCACCCTACTGACTAGAATCTCCAATACATTGGTAACAAAGTCCATTTGATGTCTAGTAGACCAGGAAGGCCAGATAAAGCTTATGATGATGGCAGGCAGATGATCCCAGGAGACAAAGAGAAGGGCAGAAAGAGGAAATCATCTTTATTGATTCTCTTGAGAATGTTTTGGAACGTCTCAATTTTTGGTTGGTCATTTTTGATAACTCTCTCTGTTGTGTTCTCCTAACCAGAAACAGCTGCAGTATTAAACAGGCAAATGCTGCTGAAGCCTTCCTGCTGCTCTATAAAGTCTTAGAGAACAAATCAAACTGATGAATATGTCAGTAGTGTTTACTTATAATTTCATTTCATTGCCAAGAATAAGACTTGCGGCTTTTTAATAATCTCACAGTCCTGCACCTTGAATATTTTTCTTCTGCTGTCAAAAAGAGGGAAATTGAAAAATTTTTTCGACAATAAAAACTTAAAACATGAGTACACTTACACACATGCACAAAATGCACAAAATCCTAAGAAGTTAATATATGGACAAAAGCCTGAACTGAGCAAGCAGTTACCCAATTTTCTGAGATCAGCTTGTAGAGCTCATACCCTGAGGCTATGCCATAGATCACAAGGTGCTACAGATCAGAATAAAATTTTCAGTATCAATATTAAACTTCTCTCTGTTTATCTCTCATGTATAAAAATAGCTTTAGCTTCCAGGGCTGACTTAATAGCTCTGTCAAAGGACTGTTCACACTTTCCAACAATCCTATTAATATAGAAGACATTAAATTCTATTGCTAAGTAACTGGATGTACATCAGCTGAAAACATAACGCCTCAGTGCTAGAGAAGATAAACATCAAAATACATATCAGAGTGTGATAGAACTAAGTACATGATTTAACAAGTATTTCCATAGAGGAAAAACTGCTAAAAGGCCCAGAAGGATAGTTGTATAACTTGTCATGAGCTCACTATCAAAATCCAATCTCTATGGCTGAACTTCCTTTTCTTTTTCAGTAAACAAATGAACAGACAAAACACATGCACATCCTGAGGACCTTTGAAAGAACAATTCTTTTTAGGGGGTCTAGATACTGACTATAAACATTAGCATATCCAAAAATACTAGTCTGCAATGTAAGTAGGAAATTGTAGTCTTGCTAACCTTGATGAATTTCTTGGGAATCCAATTTGGAGCACTAAGGACAGCTTCAAGGATCAGTTTCAAGAATCAGCTTGCACATAGAAAATTTGAAGCTTTAACACTGTATTTCCTTTAACAGAATTGTCAAGCACAGTCAAGGCACAGACATTGTTACTTTATTAGTACATCACATGAGGACTACACAAATTCCAAGTAAGACGCTCCCTTCATAGTACACGAAGACATTATTCAGATCTGAGTGAGGCTGCACTTCCACAGAAGCAGGGTCAGAAACACGCAGAGGCTTGTATTCTAACAATGGGGCTATGAGCAGGAGCAGGAGGAAGCATGTTGTTAGGATAGCATGAAATGCCAAAATGGCCTTTCCCTATCCCTTCTGAGGGCTCACCAACCACACCACGCTGACCTAGAATAGTCCATAAAAGAAGATTATTGAGAGAGCCACTGCTGAGTACAGTTTAAAATACGACATACTTCTTGATGCATTGTTCATATGACTGTGCTGCAAGAGATATATTCTGCTGCACTGCCATCTGAGGCTGCTTTCTTCCAGCAGGGGCCCCAGCCAGCATGCCAGGGAACATTGCCACCTCGCAGCATGGGGGATGCTGCGGAACACCTGAGCAGGCAGGCACGGACACAACGCGTTCACATCACGGGGAGACGCCTCCAGTCCCACCCAGGCCAGCAGCTCAGCAGCCGTGCCTGTGCTCCAGTGACACAACACAAGGTGAGCCTGTGCTCAGACACAGCCGGAGGGCCTGCACTGAAAATACGGCATAGAAACAGAATGTGCTGTATTTCCACAACAGTTTTCCCACTAAGGCAGCCACAAAGTTAGAGGACCTCATAAATAACTGCTTGTCTTTCCTGTGTGTCAGGTTCCCCAAGTTCAATTCCATATGCAAAACTGCCATTCAGGAACAGATCAATCCAAATCTTTGGAAAGCCACATGAAGCCTTTTAAAAAGACAAGCTATTCAAATTTTTTATTAGTAGTTAAAAGCGAACCTGGAGAGATGAACACTACAACCATCCCTTACCTGCAGTTGTCAAGGTAACAGCTGCTTTAGGATTAATGCCCAAAAGATAGCTTGTCTTTCAACACAGACACTACAAACATTACATGTATTCATCAGCTGGCTACTCACCAGCCTTTTCTTTATTGGTGCTCTTCCCAGGACACTTATTCTATTAGCTTTTCAAGAGCAATACAGTACTAGCCCCAAATCAGGAGGGATTTTTTAAATTGCATGTTTATACATTATTTATTTACCTTTCGGCAGGCATATAATTATTGCCAACTCACCTCTCAATTATCTCATCCACAATGGTTCATTTGTCTTCCAAGACAAATAATATTACCTCTCTAATTTAATTCTGTGAAAATACATTGCTTATCTTTATCTTGAGAAATTTTATTGAACTACTCCTGTATTTCCAAAACATCTACCTCTTTCTTTTTTTTTTCCTATATTGTACAGACCTAAAGGAGGGCATTAGGTCTTCCCCTAAAGCAGGACAGATTTCCCCCGAGAAAGAATTTCTCTTACTAAGAAATTTTACTTGCTCTTAACGTTTTCCAAACATCTCACAGGGCACAATCCTGAAGCCTGAACAAACATTTAGAGAAAATTGCCTTGGAAACAATGAAATAATTTCTGTATAAATATTAAAGGACATCTCTGGTTCACAGACTTTGGTGTGCATAATAGAAAATCATTCCTCAGACATACTGGCAGTTAGTGTGAACCCCGCTAACAAAAAAAAAAAAGTCAGCCTCTAAGAACTCCAGCTCATTTGTTGTAGGCATCCAAAAGCTTAATATTTTTCTTCTCTTTATTTTATTTCTCTCCTGTAAGGCTCCTCTGTTAATCTTGAACAACAATGTCATTTTGTGCCTTAAAAATTGACAGTGCTACTCAGTGATGAAATCCAGCAGCCTTGTGACCTTGCTTCTTGTTACACTGCCTCAAAAGAACTCATTAGACTTGCTCTATATACAATATCATCCAGTATCAGTCCCAAAGAAAAGGAACACCATCATTTTTTTCCTAAGAATACAGACAGGAGAAATACATTACTTCTGTAAGCCAGAACAAAAGGTGATAAAGGAGTATTTTTGACAAGAAAATTCCAATCATGGGAAATATCAGTCTTAGGACATGAGGCATTTTTTTCCTCATTTAGGTGAGTTTCACACAGTAATTGCTCCTTTCAACACCCAGCTGAGAAAAGTAAATGTTCAGGAGATTCTGGCAGTAAGTCTTCTTGTCATTTCCCTTGGACCATCCTGTGTAAGCGGAAATCCTGTATTCACCTGGCAGTTACTGGCTCTCTGTTTCAGAGTAAAAAATTCTGTGACTAATGTCACTGTTCCAGTTTAAAAACTTCCACTGAATGTTTGAAAATATCTCATGTAAACCCACTGAATAATCACAGAAAAAGATGGACTTTTACTCATATACTTTAGATACAAATCAGTGCTCTCAAAGTTTCTTCTGTTTTCCCTCTTTTTACCAAAGAAAACAAAAGCTGAACTTGCAAGGATGCTTTTTTTGATTTTTAATGTAATTGCTCAATGAGCTCTAATAGTTGGACAGAACTCATTTCACTTTCCTGTTACTCGAGCTTCTCAACCATCATACTGACATGACTTCATGTAAAAGAAGGCAACAGTTACAATGTCCCTAATATGCACAAAAATTAATCTTTTATAATTCATCTTATTAATGTGACATCTGAAACATGAACTTGAAAGGATGATACTTATTTGTGAGAATACAAATGCCTTGTTTGTAAAACAATATTGAGTAAGCCTTAGTGACATACTGACATCTTTTTGAAAATCATGACAGATTCTTATGAATTATATCTGATGATATCACACCAATACTTCTAATGCTTACAGCTATTTCTATAATTAATTATCTCCTATTTTAATTTGATCTTAAAGAAGAAAAATCGAGGAAGCTGGATGAATTTCAGACTATGAGAAAAAGACAGAAAACATTTTAGGGTGTCCTAAAGGTAAACCTGCTTGGGAAGCTAACTTTCATAGCCTAGTTCACCACTCTGTGGTAACTCTTCCATGCAGACTACCTTGGAGTACACTAACAAGAGGCTACCTCATGCAATGGCATTTTAAATGACTTATTCTCAGAGTTAACACTTTCAGATATTTACTCTCAGAGTTAATATTGCTCCAACAGGAACTCAGCCTGTGAATACAATATCCAAGGTAGCCTGCTGTGCTATGTGCAGGCTTATAGTTCTGGGCACTGATTTTAGCAAGAAACAACTCATTTACTACCTTGTAAATCATTATAAGAGGACTTTCCATTTCCAAGACAGCCTTCATTGTTAAACAGATATTCAGATACTGCAGTTATGAGTTTTGCATAAACCTCTAGCTAAATAGTACTTCATTCTTTTATGCTAGCTTATCATGAAGAAAAAATTCTTCTTCAATTCCTTTACTAGTAATAACATCCCTATGCTCCCAGCTGTTTTATCTGGAGCACTGAGGAGAAAAAAGGAGCCAATTATTCCTCATCAAATTTACATGACTTCTGAATATGCCTCTGGGTGATGCATTTAACAAGACAAGGACAAGATATATGGCATCATTCTTCACAGGACATTCCTCATTAAGCAAGTTGAATATATCAAGTTCCCAGATGAGCTACACTGCACAAGACAGTGCCCTTTAAAACTGGAAAATAGGTTCCTAGCCATAAATTCGGCCTTCATCGTATTAGCTTGCTGTCTCTGAACAGGTCTAAATCTGGAAGTTTCTTCCTATCTGCTCTAACTTCAACAAGCTACAATTATCACAGAAAAGCAGTTATGATGACAAAGGGCACAGTCACATATTATTGAGAGTAAAATAGGGAGTAGAGGGGATGAATTCAGGGCTGCAAAATCATATGTTGTCACATCACCTAGAAGCGGAGATTTCTCATAAATCCCAGCCTGTCTGCAGTGCCAGATATTTACACTGTGTTCCTCAAGTAATTACATATTCTCCTTACAAAAAAAGAAAAAGAAAAGTCAGGGGTGGGGTAAAAATATGATTGCTTTAAAAAATAACCGTGATATTAGCTACCAAAAAAGAGAGCTCAAAATGAGTTCTCCCAACAAGGCATGATTGCTGGGCAGGCAGTGCTTCAAAAGGGACTTAAGAGCAGAGAAGCGAGTAAAACCTGGAAAGGAAGTCAGAGGAAAATTCTTCTAAGGATCGAAGATAGCATACCAGGAGGTAAAAACCCAAGATCACTAAAAAAGTAGATAAAATAAGCCCGCTAACTATGAAGAAATTCAGTCCTATGTGATTACCCTGATTAGAGTAGGGATGATGTGCGCATCACAGAGCATCTGAGTTCCAGGATCTGCCCAGCCTGGTAACAGATTCTTCAGTTTAAGTCCCTGCACAATTGCAACCTCACTGTTGCACTCTAGAGTCCACTCTGTGGGGACATTATGTGAGTTGAATCAACAACATGAGAACTTATTTACCTATCTGGAAAAACAGGAAGATTTGCAAATTTTTAGATCGTGTGAGCATGCTTTAACCTGAGCTAACAATGTGCTTTGCATAGCCCAGCTGGAGACTTTTTAACAATACTGAGAGCATTTTCACGTAGAGAACTTATGGAAGGGACACCATCACAGAATCAACAGCTTGTGGCAGTAAGGACATGAAATGACATATGCATATACAACAGTATTTGATTAACTGTTACTTATAGACAATCATTTTACCATTATTGCTTATTTATTATTATTACCTTTTAATTTATATTTGCTTCCTTCTTCTAATCTTTATGTACACTGTATTTATCGTCCATCTTAAATTTCTCATCACAGTGCCTATGATTTTAGATATTTCCTGTAACTAAAGAAGAAACAGAGCACATGAGATGAAACCCAAACAACCCTACATTTGTCTGCTCCTTTTGCAGGAAGGACAACATTTTGCCTTTGCCTGAATGACAGTTCCTAAACCACTAGATACAGCCTTAAAGACCAGAGAGTGATTCCATATATCAAGAATTATTTCATTCTGAAATGTGAATCCCTTAAAGGATTCTATGCTTGGAGTTTGCAGGTCACTGGTGACGGAAAGTATAAACAGAAGTGACATTAGACACCCACACACTTCTACCAAGTTACTATTCAATATATTATCAAAAGATTCAGATTGTAAACTAGTAATTTGATGTTACTAAAATCCTAACCCACAAAAGCAAAGTGAATTTTATAAGCTCAATTATTATATCTTATTAGCTTATTAGCTTATATCTTGCTACTGCCATTTTTAACTTCATAGTAATAGCAGCCTCTCATATGACACATAAACATTAACTGGCACTAATGGCCTTTGAAATGTCCTTGCTGATACTGCTAATAGTCTTGTAGGCTATTGTTCCCTAATAGCTTAGATCACCATAGAAGTCAAAGGCCCCAATTAAGTTCAAGAGCCCTTTTGTTCTAGACACTGAGCAAACATATCCTGCTCTGAAGAATGTATGTAAGCTGAAAAATGAAAGATGCTCGATGAGGGTTGAAACAGGAACGGTATAATGCAATGTTTACAAATCATTACTGGTATCTTAAAAGGTTGCAAAACATTCATATTTGCTCCTTTAGTTGCCATTCATTCACAGCAGAAACATTTGAAAACCAAACTTGTTTCTTCTCCTATATAATATTGATTCATTTGGCTTTCTTCAATTTGATCAAAAAATATAAGCAGTTTCATCTCATTTTTGCTTTGGCATATTGCTAGTCTCTCTAAAGCATGACAGCAGAAAAATTACTTTCTTAAGATATTTTCATCAAAAATAAAGAGTCCTCTGGGAAGATGTTTATAATATAAAAGTGCAATGCACCTGTAGTGACTACTTTGTGACAATGGTGAAAGGTAAGACATCTTGCTGAAAAAAAATACTTTGCTGAATCGGGATCTTAATTGTGTTATGCTAATAAATTAACTAATTAATCCACAAATGCCAGCTACTTCCACATACTTTTTTCTTTCCATTAGTGCAAACTCAAGGTGACCCCGGATTGCCCAAATCATGATACCAGACAGTTTTTTGCGGGCTGAGGTGACAAATCTGATCAATGAACTCCTCCAGGTTTGAATACTTTAGGTTTTTTTATTTATAGGGTTATTTTTCACCTTGGTCAGCTCACCTGTATTATGTAAAATAAGCGTTATGATGGTTTACATTCTTCAATAGATTTATGAATCTGTATTATATACAATATACTGATTGCAGCACATAAACACTTCTTCAGTAATCACTCCTAATGGCTGCAAGATTAAGAATTTACTTCCATAATAGATTTCCAGTTTCTGTATTATTTAAACATCACTTTCACATTTTTAGGCACTCAAAAGGTGAAATACAGCTTTTAATAATGTTTAATGAATAAGCAATTCCTTTAAGGAGGGTAGCGTCAGTTCTAAACTATCCTTATTCACTGGAATAAGCCAGAAATTTCCATTTTTTTCTTGATTACCAAACCTGCAATTATCTTATTTTAAAAACCAAGATTTTTAAGGTTTCATAATTAAAATAATTAACACGTTGTATATTTATGTATGTGGGTTGTAATAATAACTGCAAAAAATCAATGTTTTGTAATTAATAATAATTAATCACATACTATTAATTGATAAGATAATGAAATGTGGTGGTCTTACTACTATATTAATTTCCTTACGACTATACTGATTTTTAATATATTAAAAAGTGAAAAAAATGAGCCTCCTTTATATGGAATGGTGGTAGTCTGACTGGTGTTTCTGAGCAGCTGCCCCCGCAGGACTCCAGAGGATGCTCTGGCAGCTGGACTGTCATGTCCATTATGATCACTGCAGGCTCCAGCCTTGCACAGGCCAAGGCCACCCAAAGCCATGGCACACTGGTTCAGATGTCACATCACCAGCAGTCAGAGCAGGGTTGGTGGAGGGGGAAGGAATTATTATCCAGCAGCTGAAGAATAACCACTATTGCGCCATTAATATCTAAATGCACAAGGTTACTGCATGGTCCTGAGTGATGAGCTGGCAGTAGTTCTCGTGCCACAGAATACTCATTTTTACTTATCCATCTTGGCCCAGAAATGGTGCCAAGTTTGATGCCAAGAAATCTTATTACACCCCTCAACTGAATCCGTGGCACAAGCAACTTTATGCCAGTAAATTCACTGCCAGAATCATCACAGTGGAGCTGTGTTATGCAATATACCATCAGGGTACACCTTGTCTGGGCTGTCAAACATCAGAGCCTTCCAGCCAAATTAGATGCCTAAATGTACCAAGATCATGGAGAAGACACATTTCCAATCCAGTGTTCCTGCACAGGGGGTTCTAGAGAGAGTAGCAGTCCCATTATTTCCCCTGCCCCCTGCAGTCATTGCAAGTACATGCAGCACAGGAGCTCCTGGTCCAAGTGCTTCCAAAGCAATCTTCCCAGGACACAGGTGGGCATGCCCACAGCCCAGCACCCAACACAGGAGCACATCCTCAGCAGCCACAGCTCCCACGGTGAAGGTGGCATCCAGCACCACACCCGTGCTTCTCCAGAGCGTACGTTACCATCTTGCACTGCAACGCCCAGCACTGTCTCAGGGTGCTGCTCTTCCACCACAGAACAGGGGGAGATCACTGGACCAATACATTAAAGGGACCCTTGACTCTTCCCTGCCATAAAGGCCAGCTGGCCTCTATTACTTAGGTCTCACACCCTAAAAAAACGTAGAAAACAGACAAAGGAGAAAAAAGCAAAGCAGCAGAAAAAGGAAATGAGGAGAGCAGTCAATATGATGGAAGTTATGGCTGCTTTTCGGAGGGATCATGAGAGGTTGGAGAAGGGATCTGACAGGACATGATGGAGCTCAACAAAGACAAATGGAAAGTTCCTCACCTGCAGAGGTGCATCTCACAGAGTTGAAAACAACAAGTGGTTCTTGGGTACATGTCAGGGAGCTGATAATAACCAAGCTGAGCCAGGCCTCTCTGAGCCAAGACCGGCTTCGGTACAATGCTGCAAATCATCACAGCAAAGTACAGGGAACTGCTAAGTCAAGATTGGCTTGGATGTAACTTCACTAACCCTGCACAAACACATCTGGCACTGTGGCAAGTTAAGGACTAACCAAACAGCTGGTCACAAATCCAAGATGTCAGTATAGGAAATGCTGAACAAAAATAATTTAACATTTCTGATTGAAGGCTATTAATAAAATACAGGAAAACACTGCAATAACAGTGCCATTAAGACCGCCGTGGCATGAGGACAGAGAAATGGTTTCATGGAATTGTCACTGCTGGAAAACAGCTACAGGGTGAGGACATGGTCACCAACAATGACCATTTGTCTTTAGGTTGAACTGACTCAACAGAAGCAATGAATAATCTCTGAGAGATTACAGAAGTACATACTGAGAAGTACAGAAGGTCCTAAGTCACAGCACCTTGAAGGTATAAAAAGACAACTTAAAGACTGCCAAGGTAGGATCAGCAGAAGAGGATCAGTACTGAAGATCCCAGCATCTAAGAATTGATGGTTACACTGATAAACAGCCACCTAGGGCCTCTCAACCTATCAGGTACCAGGAGTGTGGGCCCGGAATGCCAAGAGATGGGTATTGAGGACTCACTGGACTGGGACAATTCAGGAATTTGCTGCCATAACCATAACACTGTGCTGCTCATGGTTCAAAGATTAATGCTGCTGATGTCTGTTATAGCTATCAACTGCCATTTTCATGTTTATTCCATAAATATGCTTATTCACTGTGACCACCAAAGTTATCTCACAGTTCTCTCATTTGTTCTCTCCTGAGTACTGTATAGTTAAATATTGCTAAGACGTAACCACATCTTCTACTGCCACGCTTGAGTTCTCATGCTGGCACATTACAGTCTACACAAGCTGTTAAAAATCATCACATATACAGCACAAAGTCACAGTCTCTTTCCTTGCTGGATATCACTGCTGCATGTTCCTGTTCTTTCCCAGTAGCAAAGAAGCATGCAGTGGGTGAGAGAGTCTGGGCATTGGTGCATGTAATGATGTTTTTGGCTCTGCTGTGCAGACCATTGATAGGTGCTAGAAGATGTGGATGTTCTAGATAGAGTCAATTAGAAGCAGATCATCAGTACCACACATATATGGGCCCTGAAAGGCACACTAAGGACTAGATACACTTGAAGGAACACCAAGTGAGTGCTCTCATGGAAAAACTAGAGATGTTCACGTGACTAATACCTTTGGAGAGCAGGGAAACTGGGCCTTAAAAGCACTGAAAAGACTATATCCCTACAGAACAGCGTCGTTGCACATAAATTGCAAATAAATTCTATTCCAGTAAGTTTCCATCAAAGGAAATAGTCATGAAAATGATTTTGCTAAAAAGAAGTTCTATTTTCATATTGTTACTATTTCATGAAGGCCAGTCTTCCTTTGTTTTCATGGATCTCATTGTCCAGCATTCCCATTTTAGTGCCAGTTAATTCTTATTACTGCCAGTTATCCCAGACATCTGCATTTCCCCGCACTCTGTGCAGTGTGTGCCAATGCTGATGAAAAGCAGCACATGTGTGATGGAAGAATCAAACGAATCGTTAACGTCTGGGACTGCTAATGAGACTAACAAAAAGCAGAGTTTATGTAGGCAGCTTAATGAAGCACACTTCTCTAAAACCATTTGCTTTGGATGCAACCTTTGCTAGGAGCAATTAGAAGTAATTGTCACTCAATGGCGCTTTTGTAATCCAGATACTGAAAGGCACAGAGTTCAGGTGAGTTATTTCCAAAGTGCAGGGATCAGAATGATGCAGAATGTTGCCCCACTGCTCTAACTGGCTGTGGTGGTTTGATCCTGGCTGGATGCCAGGTGCCCACCAAAACTGCTCTGTCAATTCTGTCCTCAGCTGGACAAGGGAGAGAAAATATAATCAAAGGCTTGTGCCTTGACGTAAGGACAGGGAGAGACCACTCATCGGTTATCATTATGGATCAGACACCCTCCACTTGGAGAAATTACTTGAATTTATTACCCATCAAAATCAGAGACAGATAATGAGAGGTAAAACAAAAGCCGAAAAAAAACCCCTTCACCTGACCTCCCACTCCTTCCTGTGCTTAACTTTATTCCCAATTCTCTACCTCCTCCCCCTCAGCTGCACAGGGAGATGGGGAACGGGGGTTATGGTCAGTTCATCACACACTTCTGCTACTGCTTCCACCTTAGGGAGAGGAGTCCTCCCCCTGCTCCAGTGTGGGGTCCTTCCCATGGGCTTCAGTTCTTCACAAACTGCTCCAGCGTGGGTCCCTTTTCACTGGGTACAGTACTTCAAGACAGCATGGGGCTCCTCCACAGGCTGCAGGTGGAGCTCTGAACCCCTGTGGCCCTCCATGGGCTGCACGGGCACAGCTGCTTCACCATGGCCTTCACCA
Source organism: Callaeas wilsoni (assembly GCA_013398955.1). Classification (NCBI taxonomy): domain Eukaryota; kingdom Metazoa; phylum Chordata; class Aves; order Passeriformes; family Callaeidae; genus Callaeas; species Callaeas wilsoni. The sequence goes on from VWPU01012118.1 coordinate 36,312, forward strand.
CAGGCTGCAGGAGAATCACAGGTCTGGCACCTGAAGCAGATCCTTCTCCTCCTTCTTCACTGATCTTGGTGTCTGCAGGGCTACTCTCACATATTCTCACTCCTCTCTTCTCTGGCCACAATTACTTCTCTGCAATAATTTTTTTTTCCCTTCTTAAATATGTTACCCCAGGGGCATTACTGCCATCACTGGTGGGCTCAGACTTGGCCAGTGGTGGGTCCATCTTGGAGCCCACTGGCATTGGATCTGTCAGACATGGGAAAGCTTCCAGCAGCTTCTCACAAAAGCCACCCCAGCAGCCCTGCTCTGCCACCAAAACCTGGCTGTGCAAACCCAATACACTGGCCATTTTGGATCATCTCTGAAAAAAAATAGGACAAGCAGCAGAAATGTGTTCTAAGGTCTAAGCTGACTGACACAAGAGAGCTAAGACATGAAAAATGGGAAAATTTTTATGGGATTCTAGCTTGTGGATATATTACTCCTTGGGTCATTTCACTGGATTTTACATAAGTCTTAATGACCATTGTGTTACTTCATTTTACATGTGAAATACAATTTTCTCTGAAAATGACTAGTACTTCTATTTGTACTGGGCTGACAGAAACCCTATATTCTGCACTGGAAAAGACTGTTCATTTCTGAGAAAGTCTTATTAAACTGATGGACAGTAACAGTTGCCAACGGCTCACACCTCAAAGCTCTCATTGCCTTACTATTTCATGGAGTCTTGCTATTTCATAAATACAGAATAGCTGCGTGTTTCTAGATCTGATTAAAAAATTTTACATGGGTCTCAGGAAGATGGAAAGTTAATATAAATCAACCAAGAATTTTTCTTTGGAAAAATTGTCCCGTACCAGCACAAGTGACTTGTGTCATTTCAAAGAAATTCTGCTTCAGAAATTCAAGGAATTATTCACATTTTCATTCTGGGTTAAATTTTAAAACATTCTAGATTTACCTCACTTCACAATTGCAAAATTTTGCAATGTTTCTGTAACACATACATTTACATTTTCCATAATACAGAAAATTAAATTCTACCCAGCACCACAAATAAACTTCACCAAATTCTTTTTCTCTTTTTTTGGTTTTTTTTTTTTTTTTTTCTTTTTTCTTTTTTAAAACAAAGATAGTGGACTACCAGTTACAGAAAGTGGGAATTGGGGATGCTTAATAAAAAGCAGATTCTTTTCATCTTTTTCCTCTGAATAACTCAAATAGCTAGTAAGTCCTCATTTAGAGATAATTTTCAAAGACACAACTGTAGTATAAAAAAGATGGGCAGTACTGTAGCATCCCAGCAATAATGTGAACTCAAGAGGCACAAATTAAGTTCCATTTCTATTGCAGACTTTACTGTGACTGTGTGCATATTATTTGCATTTCTCTGTACCTAATGTATAACAAACACCACAAGCACTGGGATGAAGAAAATATATTACTCATGGTAAGAAACTGAGGAAAAAGCCATACAGAAGCTGATGGCTGTGTGGCATATACCTATCACTAACATCTTTAAAAAGCTTCTTTTGCAGATTAAATTTATGCTTTGAGCACAATAATAATGTGCTACCTTAACAATTGTTACTAAATCTTATTATATAAAGGAAATATACTCATTATCTTCATACAGACAGTAATAAACTATGGATCCACACAAGTTTGAATAACTGACATAATATAAAACTACGTTTGTGACACTTAAACTGTAGGATGATAAAACACAAATTGCCAGTGAAGTGAAAAAATTTGTTTCCATTCCTCTAAAATTAGATAATACTAGTCTTTCTTTTCTGACCAAATTAATTTTTGTGAACTGACATGAACAGAACTGTGCATCTCCTCTAACAATGAAACATGACAAATTCAGCCCTACTTCCTCCTATTTATCCAATCCCTTGTTCACAGATTTCCTGAGCTCTGAAAAGGTGTGGATTGATCGTGGTATCCTGTGTCTAAGGGAAAAACACATCCTCAGGCCCCAAACCCTGGGTGCATTTGAGTTCTGTCATAAAAGCTACTTCTCATTTCCACAAATTAGTATTCCTGATACCAGAAATATATTACAAAAATACATACAAATGTACGAGAGTTTTATTCAAGATGATATAGAAGAATGGAAGGGGGCTTCTCTCATTGAATGCAGATGACAACGAAGTATAAATGATGATTTGAAAAGGTGGTCTCTGGGTAAGTAGCTTTGTAGTTGTTTTAAGCCTGAGGAAACTGGTCTGTCCTGCAGCTTGCCAGAACACCAGTGAATACCTACCAGTATAAGCATTTAGGTTCATTTAAACAGCGTATGTGAATAAATATGTGAAGGGAACGAGCTGAGCTGAAGAAAATGATGCATTATTCATGCAGCTAACAACACTTACTCATGCCTAGTATAAATTGAAACCTAAAAGTGCAAATCTAGGACACTGAGATTTTCAATCATGCTGAGTTATATTTAAATTCAATCTATGCCAAAAATTCTGAGTTCATTTCATGTTTCCATATCAGCACAGAAGCATTTCACACTTTCTCTCACTGGCTACATTTTGGGAAACATAAATTATGAATGTAGCAGGTTTTGCAAGTGAATGGTAAAAATTGCTAGGTCGACTTCACTTGAGATGCAGTGGACATGAAATGAAGTTAAATGCATAGCACTGGTGATTAGTTTAATTGCATCTGACAGCTTCTGAAGAATAATATTTAAATCACAAAAAACCTGAAAAAGTTTTACAAGTGTGGAAAAAGAAGCTTCATTTCGCAATTCTATTTTCTTCAATGAAACACTCATATAACACTATTTCTTATACGTCCTGTTAAACTCAAAACTGTGAAGACAACAATTTTTAGAACATGATACCTGTTTTTTTGCAATCCATGTTGTTCTAATCTCTCAGCAATTCTTATTTTCAAAATATGGAAATCATGCTGACCTCCTACACTAAGCCACTGAAAAAGCTAATTGGCATTTGCCAAGTGGAAAAATCTTCTTTTCTGTTTTGCATAATCAGGCCCCTGTAATGACACTTTTCCCAAAGATACCTAAAAACTTCATCCCCTGACTTCACTTAGTCTTAATTACCTAAGGAACATATGGCTGGGGAAAAAAAAAAGAGAACAGACATAGCTACTGTCCTGAAAGAAGAGTTTAATTCAATGGGAGAATCTGGATCCACAAATTAAGAAAAGTCATAGTAATTTCACCTCACTAAGCCTACTTCCTTCTAATCCTGTTAAGATTTTTTATCAGAATGCCAAGACCATTTGAAGGTGAGGTGAGCTACCACAAGCCTTACGACAGCAGAGCTCCGTTTCAGTCGGAGCCTACTGGCACAACTACAAAATAATTTGCACTGAATGCGAGCAGTTCAGCCATCTCCTCTCCTCTCACAAGCCTATGAAACAACAGGACCATGCAAATAAGAAATCTGAAACAGCAATTCTTTTTCTTACTCTAAATGCAGCACAGTTTGCCATCAGCTTCACAGGCCTTTGCTTTCTAGCACTCCTGCCAGAGTATGTGTGCATAGCACAGCAGAGCAGGCACACCCCGCGAGTTTAAAAGCAGCACTTTAGCATAATGTTGTACCTGGACTAACTGGTTGCTGTCACACAAACTACCACTACTTCTGTAAGAAGAGGGAGAACGTGAATCCACTGTGTGGTTTTTCCACATGGTTTGCTTCTTCCACTGAACAAGTCAATTAAATTTTATGTAATTGCCATTAGGAAAATGAACTTGATGAAAAATCTGCAGACAGATCCAAAATGACTATTATCAGACTGGAAATTCTTTTTCTTTTGAGGTTTTCCAGTCTTTAGAGAGGAAAGCAGCCGTAGCTGAGAAGTTACTTTAATTTACTTCTACACTGTCCTTCAGAGGACTGAACAAGATCTCTGAAAGAGCGTGAATGAGACCAGTTCTCCTTAGGCTAGAAAGGATTCAAACCCTGCTCCAGAGGACTTTGCACAGTTTGTCTCCCAAGAAGAGTGTTAGGCAAAAGGTCTTGGTCAGATAACATGTTATCATGTTCAGTTTCAAAAGAGAGAAGTAGGCAAGAGTCAGATTTAAACACTTTATAATGGATTAGTCACTCACAGTGTGAGCGATGTAACAGGCAACTCTGAATTTCTCTTGTACAGAAAATCACTACACCACTGAGACCCATTTCTGAGCCTATTTCAGATCTGAAAGGATGTGGAGAAAATATCATGCCGAGTTTTGCTTTTTAAACAACAAATTCAGCCTGGCCAAAGTCTTTTTTCAAGACCAAATAGAATACTAGCTGATCCAACGTTTAAGGCTTTACAGCTTTCTCGACTCCAAAGAGAAGCACATACTGTGGTAATATGATTACAGAATTTCCAGCAGCTAGCACAGCCTTCAGACAGGCATATTATTGGCAGCAGCTGCTCAAACAAGTATTCACCTCACTGTGCTCACAATATCCCAGCAATTGAAGGAGTGAGAAATTATGTCAATGAAATCAGCCTCCTCTGAAAGCTTGCAGAGTGTGCTTCCATAGCAATCCAACTACTTGATGAACAATTACAGTTGCCAATTTGACAAACTCTTTTCAAGGTTATTTAAATCTATCAAGGTTATTTCATCACTGGAAAGAAAGATTTTAATAGTCTGGATATAACCAAGTTAGCACCTAAGCCACTAACCTTCCCAAGTACTAGGCATTTCATCGAATTATCATCCAACGTAAAACAGGAGATTACAACAGTAAAAGGCTAAGATAAGGCTTTTGTGACAATTAATCTGACACAATTTAATTATGCATACACATATGAATCCACTATACCTACAGTCCAACAAAACAGAAGGGAACAAAGACTACCAAAGCGGAGGCTTAGCAGCTTCTCTCAGGGATTTTTCTCTAAGGCCATTTCTCTTCCTTTTGCTTGATTGGGTACCTTTCACATCTTCCTTCCTTAGAAAACATTTCCACTTGGTGACCAGCTGCCCTAGCGTGTAAAAGATTACAATCTAAAGCATCTCATGATTATAGAGATAATTTACACAATAAAATTTATATGTACCTCAATGGATAGAACTTCCAGTAATAATATGAAAACTCATTTGAGAGAGCATCACCTAAAAAAAAAAAAAAAAAAAGAGAGAGGTTATAAAAAAGAATCAAATCACCTGAAAGACGAGTCAAGTTATTAAGAAAACAGATGGATTGCCACAGATTTTCAAAACAAATAGCTCTATGAAAATACTCATTATGAATACACAGATTATTACATGTTAGTGAAACATGGATACAGCACACTCATTTGCTATAACATCAGCTAAGTCTAATTTAAAACACTTCTAGTCTGTGCTTTATACATCCCTGTACAAGAGGGAAAATACTAAATCAACATTTGTTCTTATTGTGGCATAGGTGTCTACCACAGCCATATGGTAGAAAAATAAATACATGAAAACTCATATTCTTATATGTTTCCATATTTGCATTTTGTAATCGCAATGCATGTATAGTTATATAATTGCTTAATCTTGATTTCCAATTCCACCCATATAAGCATAATTACATACTCCAGTATTTTTTGAAATCCTGATCTCAGTTTTGATCTAGCTTCCTTACTAAACTGATTTTAGAGCAGAGAAAAAGTTGTTTATCAGTTATTTCTCATGACAGTGACGGGATTTTTAAATACCATTATCCTCTGAGATCTAGAGGATCTAGAGGAGCCTGCTTGCCTGACAGGCAAGAGAGAAAGAGAGACGCCCTTTTTCAGGTTGTTTCCTCCTGGATTTGTGTCCAAACCAGCACAATGGTGCCAATACAGCGCTGATACAGTTCCAAGTAAGTCATCATAGCTGTTCATTAATATCATCTGAAGATCTGGACCTTACATCAGTTGTGAAAGCCCAGTAGACCTAAACTTATGCCTCTTCATTGTTCATGGCCTTTACATGTCCCAACTGCTATTATTCTATTGGACCAGCACAAAAAGGTTTCATTCAGAACATTCACAAATGCCATTCCTCAATCAGATCACCCCTATACAAGTGCAAGAATAATGACCACAACAGAAAAAAAACAATGATTCCCTTGAGAGTTTTGGTGGCCAGAAAGCTCCACAGATAGAGCTGTCAGGTCATTTGGAAACCTCAAGCCAGTCCTGAAGGTATTTTTGATGCAAAAATGAAACTTCAAACTATGATGGGATGAAAAATCTGAAAGTAAAGGGGAAAAAAATTTAGAAATCCCTCCTTCTTTCCTCTTTTTCCAAGTCTCCTAGATTGGTAATTGGATTAGTTCAGTCAAAATTTTAAACTGAAAATTTTATCAGATCTTCTGAGTCTCCACCATTTCTAATTCTAATTAAAACAAAAACATTGTTCAAAAAGCAATATTGTAAAGAAACTGAAAATTAAACAAGTCAAGAAAACCACTCCGCAAAACCATCATTTTTCAGAAAAAGCCTTTGGTTCTTATGAATGAATATTATCTGATGACATGGCATTTGCCACAGAATTCTATTTGATGGAAACTTCTATAACACTGTTTTGCCATTTCAGATGAAAACCTGAAATGATGAGAATCCAAACAGAAAATCTTCTAAGATGCCATGTAAGATACCATGGGAATCTGTTTCTTTCTAATTACCAGGTAATGATATGCTAGATGTTGGGTTTTTTAAAATGTAGGTGCAAAGGAATCACTTAGACATTTACATCTAAAATCCTCTGTTTATCTAGAAGAAGAACTATCTGCCAGTGTTGTATGCTGGCTAGATATGCTGAGTGCATTACCAACAGTCTTCAGCTTCAGCAAATTACTTTATTAAATTTTCCTGGCAAGAGTTTACTCTGTATGAAAAATGGATGTATTCAATGCACTTCCAAATTGTTAAGTGACATGTTCTTAATGATTCTTTAAAAGATTTCAAAGGACAAAGATAGAGTGTGGAACTTCAGGTCAAAAAACTAGCAGATTTTTCACTAGGATGTCTTTGTTGAATAAAACACTTTACCATAGGTTATTTCGCAGCCTGAACACATCATTGTTTTGTCAGATAAAGACATAGCGTTGGCCTTTGAGGCCTGGAGGAAAGGAAAAGCTATGATTCTTTTGTTGGCAACATACAACCGTTAATGAATCCTCAGCACACTGGCATTTTTTCATTATATTCTGTGCAAGTATTTTCAAAGTAAAATCCCATTGGCTATATTTCACTCAGAGTCTCTTTGGGGGCTCTTGTTGCTCTTTCAGTATAACAGCAATAAAAAGATCCGTGGAGACGTGCTGATGAAATAATGTAAAAATGCCTACAAGACGTGCCTGTACTTCACTAGACTGAGGTGTGTTCTCATAATATAGGCAAAGATAAATTATAACTTGAAATACTAGTTGGAAGTTTTGAGATTTACATTTCATTTAAGCAGAATTTGAATGCATATAAACAGGAATCTCCTAACTCATTCTGACATTGTCTATAATAAGGAAACTGTACAGTAGCAGCTTTAACAGTCTTTGTCAATGTAATTATCTAAGCTGAAGCTGAAAGGCCAACCTTGAATATCGTATGCAAGCTAATCAGGTAAATAGGTCACAACAAAAGATTTTAGCAGCGTAATTTTCAGTTACTCATACAATCATAGAATAATTTAGGATGGAAAAGACCTCTAAGTTCATGGAGTCCAACTGTTAATCATGTTTACTCTTGTACAGTATATGGACATGCAAAGTAACTACAGTCTAATACAGGATTCTGAGCTCTCAAAGAACATGTTTTACCATGGTTTCTCCTGTAGAGATGGTAGATGAAAAAGCACTGATGAAAGCAATGTTGGTATATCTATTATTGATGATTGGGGAAAAAAGGTAATTAACAAAAAGAAATTCCCATATGCATACAGATGATTGAGTGAAGACTAGATTGACTACAAAGACGTACAAACTGCAACACATATAGAGAAAATAATTTTGGGAACTCGAAGTGATAGCTTCCTTCTCCAGATTTTTGAAAACAGGAACTCGTAATTAGTCTGACATCTAATCAGTTACAAAGTTCCCCTAGAAATAGAACTGATCAGCACTTCAAATTTCCACTTCACAGGAAACAAAGGCATTTCAAAATCTGACCTCATTTCAATTCAGAATAAATGAGAGTACTCTCAATATTTCCTTTGAAATACAATTAAAAATGCTGTGTTAAAACTGATTTTTTTCATGCTTATAATTATATTTTTCTCTTATTCTATTACAGGCACATGCTATATATATATATATGTTATTGGATGTTGTCAATGCATAGCATTATTTATATTATCAAGTTGTCATACTATATCATGACATACCAAATAGTCTAGTATTCTGGTTTTATATTATTTTTATATTATTTTCTTTTAAAAGCAAAAGAAGTTGCTAGATTGTTTATAATGAAATCCCTTATTTTTGAATCAGGGCTGCCTAGCATTTTAAGAACTGTGGCTTGGTAGGGGTTTTGGGCCTCCCAGAAATCAAATTTATCATTTCCTGGAGATGGACAGGCTCAGTAGTAGTTTGAGGAACTAGATGCTCAGCATAACTGTATGAAAATTTTACAGACCTGAGACAAATTCACCCTTCAGCTCACACAGTTCACAGGCCAGCAGTTCAGTAACTCTGCTATAAACTACATTGGTTTTTATTTCTGCTGCAATGACACAGTGTGGTACTTTGATGCAAAATGTATTGTTTTCCTTTCAGTGCCAAGTAGCATAGTGAAGAAATCAGGCTTTTGATGTTTCTGAATACTCCCTGGACACATTTTCCTTTGAATATCCTTGTCGTCATAAAAATATTTGTTATTTTGTCAGATGCTCTTTATTAATCACTCCTTGCACTCACAGATAAGGAAAAGACTAGAGATATTTCTCACAGGTGAAATATATGCATAATGGATAATCAGAGGCAGAGGTGTACACAGACTTAATTTATGTCATCAAATTATGCGAGCTCTCAGCTCTTCCCAAGATTACTACTGCATGCATCTGAGTTCTGCTTAGGCTCTCATTTGGAACAAAATGACTAGTTCCCCTAAAACTGTCAAGGACTGTCTGACCATCCATGAGCCACTCTGGCTGTCTCACTTGGACAGAGGCCACTTCACAGCTACACACACTCACATTGCCAGACCCGGTTTCCGCATCAGTCTCAGACCTCTGGATGCTTTCAGTAATTTGATCATGGTGCAACAGAATTACAGCTGGAGCTGTTGTTTCTAGGGAGCCCCGGAGCAAAGGAACCCCATGGCTTTTATGCCCTCAGTCAAAGTGCAGGGAAGTCTGGGGTCTTCCAGCTGAGTCCTCAGCTCCTGCTGTGTCTCTGAGTGTCCGGTCCCCTGGCTGGCACCAGAGGTCCCCGTGCCCTTTGTTGTGCAAAGGGTGGTTCCAGTCCACAGCCTCTCGTCTGGGGCAGAGCTGAACCTGGAGCTGGCACTGCAGCTGCTCACGGAGCTACTGGCCCTGAGTGTATTCCTCAACAAAACAAAGCTTAGGTGAAGGCCAGAGGTAATTTTTTTCCGAGGACTTCAACCTAAATTTCCTACCAACAAAATGTCACTAGGGCTGGCTCTTTCCTCCTTACACAGTCCACCAACACCATTTCAATAGACCCATTCTCAGGAGAAGAGTACTCTCAAACATGTTTAGAACACCCTTGGCTGTGGTGGGTGGCCCCTGTCTGGTTGTCAGGTGCCCACCACCTCTGCTATGACAACAAGCTTGTGTGTCAAGATAAGGGCAGGGAGAGATCACTCAGCAATTATTGTGATGGGCAAAATAGACTGAATTTGGGAAAATTAGCCTTATTTATAACCAAACAAATCACAGCAGGGTAATGAGAGGGAAAACCAAGTCTTAAAATATCTTCCTACTCCTCCATTTTTCCTTGGCTCAATTTCACTCCTGAATTCTCTACCTCCCAGGAGCACAAGGAGATGGGGAATGGGGGCTGTGGCCAGTGCATCACACGTTGTCTCCGCCACTCCTTCCCCCTCAGGGGCAGGATTCCCCACACTCTTCTCCCGCTCCAGTGTGGGATCCCTCCCACTGCAGACAGTTCTCCGCAAACTTCTCCAGCATGTGTCCTTCCCACAGGCTGCAGGGGAATCTCTGCTCCAGCACGTGGGGCAGAGACCTTGCTTGCCTGCAGGGCTGTTTCTTCACATATTCTCACTCCTTTTTTCTCAAGGTGCAGTTACACACGTGTTTTCCACCCCTTCTTAGAAGTGTTATTCCAGAGGCACTACCAGTGTCACTGATGGGCTCAGCCTTGGCCAGCAGTGGGTCCATCTTGGAGCCTGCCATTACCTCTATCAGACACGTGGGGAGCTTCTGGCAGCTTCTCACAGAAGCCACCCCTGTAGGCCCCCCACTACCAAAACCTTGCCACACAAACCCAATATACTCAGGTATCATGCTCCATGTATGCAGTACATAACCCTGTTAACATCTTACAGAAATGTCACTAGCAGCCCTGAGACAACCTTTACCTCGCTGCACACATTTTCAGCAGAAAAAGCACAACTTAAAATTTCTGTCCCCAGAGGGACCAGATGCATTCAGTGAATATTCTACATAGATGAAGATAGTCCTGTCTAATGGAAATCACCATTAACAACATACTCCACAACTTGAAGGCCATGGGGTTTGTTCCAGAGGTATTAACATTCACTCGCCTGTCATCATGTTTTCTATTCAAAAACTATTTCCTCCTCTGATATGAGGAGTTTGATTTCACAGGTACAGTTGAAATGAGCAATGCTCTGTTCTGGAATATCAAGAGTGAACAGTAGCTACTAGAAAGCTGCAGTCCCTACTGGAAAATAGGGCATTATTTACAAAAGGCAACAGCAGTTGTAACATTAACAGACAGAAGCGAGTCTTGCATAGAAAAGTACAGGTAGGTTGTGTTAAACATCATTAAAATAATGGGGGCTTTTCTGGATACTGTTTCAATGAGAGAGAGAGGTAGAAAAACATGAACAAAACTCTAGAAAGGTAACATCAAAATGCAGCTATAAAAGCACTAAGACACTCATTTCAAGCTAAGAGCAACCCTGCTTTGTTTCTGCTGCCCCCAAGCTGCTCATTCCTATCTGCACCTGTTTTATATACACTGGCTTTGTTACATAGCCTGGCTTCAAAAACACAGTTTGAGAGGGTGGGCAACTGTATACACGTGCAAGAAGTTTTGAAAGGATTGTCCCACCAATCATCCTGTAAGACTGTGATCTCGCGGGACTACCATATGAAATTACTTTTATTTAAGTGTTGACTGGAACTGTTGAAATCTTAAGAAATTAATTTATCTTCTTGTGATTAAAGAAAGAATCGTATTTTGGTTCTTTGAGGTATTTTTAATTATTTGTCAAAAAATGAGGGAATTGTCCTTAACATACACAATTTCATGTTTTTTCTGACAGAGCCTGCATGGACCTGAATTTTGCTTCAAAATAAGGTAACAGCTGATACTCATGCATGAGCTTTTTATTTTCTTGGTTTTGCACACTTGCATATAATACAGGAATTTTATTTGTCTCACAGCATAGTTTTATGAATTAGAACCTCTATGTAAATGCACTATAAGAGTGCTCTAAGAGATGACCTTCAACATTTCATTAGTGCAAAAGCATTTCTGCATCATCATAACAGTTTGTTGATTACAATTTTCAGTATATTCTGTAAAACAACTTCCCACAGAGCATAAACAGTAAAGCCATACATTAAAAAATACAAAATCTTCTTTTATGGATAATTTCAAAGAGAATATGAGGAGCGACTCTGTTTTTTCTAGTTATGTCCAAATTATATATATATATATATATATATTTATATATATGCTCCTCAGCTGGTTCAGCTCTATGTAAGTGTGCAAAAAATAGAAGCATAATGCAGACATTTGAACTGAAGCTATATTTGCAATACCAGAACTGGAAAAATTATATGACTCTGTTCCAACTACAACACAGCCGTTATTCACAGCCACAGCATATTCATTCACTTTAAATGAATATTCACTTGGCTGTGAGCAGCCAAGTGCCTAAACAGGAAAAGGTAAATGAAATCCAAAAGGTTATTTTCTCTTATGGTGCCCCTTGGCACAGCTTTCTGAAAGGACTACATTAATATACCCGACAATGCTAGCATTAATAGGCCTTTGTATAAACACCTTAGAAAAAACTTCATGGAAATCAATAATGAGGTATATCAGGAAATATGTTCAGCTACAAAAGGGATGGCTCCTGTCATTATCAGAAATTGATTTTAATTGAAACAGGAAATAATCATGTACCAATAACATCAGTGTTCCTGTCACAAGAGAGTCTCTATTTTAGTGGAAGACCAACACAATCTACAATAAACAAATGTTTTTGCTTTATCACACTCTTATCTCCCATTGGATATATTCGATCTGTTGACTGGGTTAAACTCATCATGCTCTGATCCAACACGTTATTCCAAATAACCTTCAAGATAGAGAGCTACCTACTGCGAAATTAATTTGAGGACAACACAAATAGTGGGTAAACAAATTAACATAATGACTGATGAAATCTTATCTTTAATACGAAATATGTGCACAGAAAGACAGACTGTCCTGGGAATGTTTTTGTAGTGGTCCTGAACTAGCAAAGAAAACCTTCTTTGCTGAAAGACCTCATGACTATTCACATGAATTTTAGTCAACGTTAAAATGTTGCTATTGATGTTTCTTGTTTTTATGATTCTGAAGGAAAATGATCAGGACATTGTATATCCCTTGAATATGCACATAAAGATGAAGCACCCACAGCAATTTTTACATCCTAAAAATGGCCTGCAGCACTGAATTGTTTCAGTCATTGAAGCTCTGAAATACTGGCTGGATCCCAAAGCAACTCAAGAGCCAAAAGACCAATTGGAATTATTTTCAGATTATTATTAAACTCACAAAGCATTTACAATATTTCTACCTTTTGATCAACAACAACTTTGCCTCCCCTGTTAATGCAACAGCTAAAATTATAGATCCGATGTAGTATATGACCTAATTGGCTGAAAATCTAATTTACTAAAAAATTAATTTACTTAAAAAACAAAATGAAAACAGTAAATTACAACATTCCATGACAAGGTAGATCATTTCCGGATCTAGTATGAAAAAGCTGAAGAATGGCAAAGGATGAAGCATGTTCTCTGTGACCAAAGAAATCAGAACATTCTGAAACTACTTTAGTGGTCAATCCACTTCCAAATATTGTAGTGGCTACCAATCAGGAGTTAACCCACTCCTGTTACAACAACTTTACTGATCTCTGGAACAACAAAAGGGTAAACAAACAATTCATTTAAAGGAGATATAAGAAAAACAGTAGAAAGCAACAAAAATCAGCACTCTTGTTACACAGTATTCTGACAGCTGAGTTCTTCTGAAGCTTATGCTGACTACCAGACGCAGCTACAAGTGCATGTTATTATGGACAGTAATACATTTGTCAGTGACTGGATGGAGGAGAGTCAGTATTTTCACAGTATCTTAAAGACCTGCATGTTGTCATAGCTAAAATATTCATATGTTTGTCTTAGAATTTTATTACATGGTCTTTTTAATTTGGAGAAAAAAACCCCTAGTTTTACGAAAAAATAATTAACAACTCAACAGCTCTTATCTGGAAGTTCCACAGGTGTACATCCAAAATAAAAAGCGTCTATTTAGATATCTGGAAAAGGCATACCTTGAAACTTGGTCCAACCAGACTTCTTCCTAACCACAGTCAATTTTATTTGGATCACAGATGCAGAGGAGTACCCTGCTATTCACTGTTCATGATAAATACTTAAAGCTGACTCTACATGTGTATGTTTGTCATAAATCTGACCTTATAGTGATTTCTAACACAGAGTTTCAACCTGTTAAAGTTCTAATGTTATCTCATCATTCCTGAAAAACAATATTAGTGCATGAGCAATGCAGTGTGCTTAGAAAGGCTGTCTCCTGTCTGCAGGCACAGAAGTAATTCAAATACTTATCCCACGAGGTTTACAAGACATAACCAACACCACAGAGTGTCCCATGTGGATGGCAGCTTCTGAAAGTGAACAAATGTTTTTGACAGGGAGTAAATTCCTGTGGAGAGCTGTAAGGTTCCTTTGCCAAAATTTAGCCTTGAACTAGAACATCATATTGCTCAAAAAAACCCTCAAAATTCCCAGGTAGGGAATATATAGGAAATATATAGGCTCACATACAGGGAATAGAAACGTCCTTTTGCCTCCAGTTATCACATAATTAACCATTCAGACAGCTGCTGAAGTTACCATTATTTCAGTTCTGCTCAGAACCAGTATTTGTTTCACCACTCTCTTAAACAGACCTGTGGCATTATCATAAATTTAAAAACAGAAGAGTAGCGTAAGAGACATACACAGGGTAAAATCCCCAATACAAAAGTGATTTTTTTATTACAAAGCTTTAGCAGATAGAGCAATCAAGTAAACTGCTATTATAGCAGAATAAACAGTCAAGGTGATAGGGCACAGCTGGGGGGGGGCAGGGTCTGTACCTGGATCAGCCACTAGTAAAATAGTTTGTAAAGCTACGGTCTCAGACTGACAGACACAAAGCAAGCAAACAAACAAACAACAAAGATCGGTCACAGAAAGGAAGAAGAGAAAACAAAACCAGAAAAACAGGATCATAAAGTGACAAAACTATCAGAAAGACTCGAGTAAAAGGAACTCTTGTGGGTCTAGAATTACTGACTTACTGCCTATACTGAAGTATATTATTAACAAGATATTAAGAGACTATCACAGAAACGAGCATTAAACTGCTCTTTTTTCTGAGGGCGATGATGCCTCTGCTCTTGTAAAGCCTGTGCGACGCTCAGAAACTCAAGACAGGGCAGTGCAGGCAGTCCTGGTCTCTGCTGCAGACTCGCAGCATCCCTCAGCACCACAGCGTGGGAGAAAGGCAGCACTGCACCTTCCCACCGGCAAACTACAGCATGCGACTGCTAGCCGGCATTTCTTTCACTTGTTTGCATCTTCTTATTTCCTCGTGAGGAGCTTCTTCCACGCCTTTTTAAACAACAACAAAGAAGATTATATTTCTCCAAAATATATTGATTCAAAACACACTCCTTACCAATGTCTGCCTCCCAACCACAGCCTCTGTTATTTGCACCACGTGAATCAGGAGACCCATCCCAGAAACACACCCAAACATACAAGGGCACCTTGATTATCTCTTTCCCCTCCATTGGCACATCATTCCATGTGTGAGGGCCGGGAGGCTGCCAAGCCCTCCTGTACCACTTTCTACCACCTCTCTCCACCAGTCAGATCCAGACATGCTGTTAAACTACATAAGAAGTCTCACAGTTGTCAGCACCCAGTATGGGTGCAAAACATCAAATCTTTTATACTGAGATGCAATAGGCTACCACACCCAGAATCTGATCTATTTATTTTGGAGAGTCATAAATCAACTCCCACTCCAATTCCACCTTGAACTCTCCTACTAGTATACTAAGAAAATTTTTAACTCCCTCTGTCTATGTCACACTGAAAGGATGCCAGAAAGATCATGTCAGCAGAAACAGAAATAAAGAAAAGTAACCTCAGTTTACAGTGAGCTCCTTCAAGAATATATACATATATATATATATATATGTATATATATATATATATATATAAAACAACTCGTATTACAAGAAAGTAATGGAGTCTTGGATGCTTGTAACATAAGCCATGTCTGGAACAGAGGATACAACTGTGAGACTTGAGACAGACACTGAGACCAAAAAATTTGAGAAAGCTAAAACATTTCATGCAATAAAGGAGAAGAATGCTTAAGGTTGCTAATCAAAACCTGGCAGTTAATCATTACGGTATCTAATAACTCACATTTGTGTAATCTCTAGTAAGTCCTAGCTTAGCAAATCTTTCCTTAAAAAAGCAGTACCTTAAAATGGGTTAGATAACAAGCAGTAGAGTCGCAAAGCTCACACATATGCTGAGGTTAAATAGATATGGATCTCTGTATTAAACCACAGACATTCTAAAAAACACTTTAAAGGGCAATTAAGGCCTAAAATGTTTATAAGTGACACTGTGCTGCAATGAGGCCAGTGCTCAGCAAAATCAAACTCAGTCTACAAATAATGGGAGATCCTGGCAGAATGCTCAATACTGATTTTGCAATACTTTCACCAGAAAGGTTCAAAACATGTTGACCTTCAAAACATCCTTTCAAGCTCATGTGTTTGCTCTGAAGTTTAGAGAGATTGAGCCACATGGGTAAATTGAAGGGGAGAGGTCTCTGTAACAGCTAAGATAACCCTCTAGGGTCTCACTGGTATCGTTTTGCTCTGGGGTGGACTTCTTGTTAGTGTCTAAACACGTATTAACTGGGAATCTTTTTATACAGACAAGTGCTATATTATATTTAGACATTACTAAAAGGGACAGTTTCCAATAAGGAGCTTTTTGTGAATGAAATATCACTAGCCTTAATATATACTATCCTCACAACTGCAGTCATTAGAACAATAAAAGGAACAAAACCATTACAAAACTAAACAACAGAAAATATGAATCAAAAAACTTTATTAGAGCTGTATTAATGTGGCAGTTGTCAGACAAGACCATCGCTGTTAAAGAGCCTCAGTGTTCTTCAGACAAATTATACCTATTTCCTGGACAATTTCAGAAAATATCACTTGCATCTCAATCCTTTGGCTTTTCCTCAAACCCGGAGCGGGACCGCGGGCAGCCCCAGCCCAGCGCCAGCGGGTGGCAGCAGCGACCCAGCGACCGCAGCAGACGCGCTCCTGCTCATCGCTGATCAGCATTTTCAACGCAGAGCAAGGCTCATTTTAAGGCCTCCTCCTTCCGTTTGCTTTTGTTTGGTTTTGGTTCCAACGGGAAATGTATAATATGCGTGAGTGTGCAGATGGATTAATTGAAAGCTTTCATAATTTTTTCTTTGACTGAGAAGATTAACCTTGAAATGGTCAGGCACACCATGAAGTACCAGTACTTTGGGTACCACTGATAAGATCACGTTTTCAATTACAAGGCAACATCTCCTGAGGAAAGGGACACAGCTCCACAAAAAAGCTTTTAGGTCACTACTCATTTTGCAAACAAAATACAGAAGCCAGGACTTCTCCACAAGAAATGTGGTGGGAGGGCAGGCTCCAGCTGAGAGGGAAGCTGGAGCCACATACAGATTTGTCAGGAGGTTCAGCAGATTCACTAGCTATTATTTCTTAATTTAGAGGTATTAATTAAATACATAACCTATCTCCTTTCAGTACAGATACATAAAACTCACAAAATTAAGCATTTTGTTGTTCAAATTCCAGGAAGTACCTATATTTATATATATTTACTTTTAACTTAGACTAATTTTGAAACACGAAATATGTGTCATCTGTACACATTTCTACACATTTGTAATCCTTTAATCACTATCAAACTAAATTACTTACCAGAAACTTCTTTTGGACTGCAAACCTGTGTTGGCCCTTCTTATAAACACCTGAATTTCTGAATCTAAAACTGATTAATTTTCAATGTATCATTAAAGCTATTTCCTTATACATGTACTTCAGACTAATTGCAACAAACTAAAAAATTGTGTGATTATACAAAAAATTGAATTGTAACTTACTTATTTGAATGTATGCTGCAGTCACAGCCAAGACCCCTACTAACAAGCTTGGCAAAACAAAAAAAGCCCAAATGCCAAGCTTCCTCACTCACACTTGGGTACATTTATTCCTCCTCTGCCTCAGCTATTGAGTCTCTTCTCAAAAACTGTTTTGACTCACTCTCCTAATTCTTAACCAAACCTTAGGTACTCCAGAAAGGAGTATCCTCAAAACAGAAATGGCACTCATCCACAAATATAAAAGCCACAGACCTCTACTACTCACTAGATCCAGGCTTTTGGATAAGGTCCTCAATTCCAGTGGTGAAACACAGTGAGACACAGAAGAACATAAAGACCAGATACAGTGTTAGACGACCGGGCAGGAATTTGAGAACACACCTAGGTGAACGCAGTGAGACACAGCGTGTGTAACAAGGATAGAAATGTGTAGACTAGAATTTCCCTGGGCCTTATGGCACTCATCATTTGGAGGAACAGCCTGAGAAGAAAGAGAGAGTCACCTTGTTTGGCTATCCTTTGGACACTTTGTGTTTGGAGACAAGTGAAGAAATACTCAGCCATCCACCTGACTGCTGTGTATGTCTTGTTCAGCAGGAGGCCATGCTGGGATTGCACTTTCACCCCACAAGTCCTGTCATCAGAGGCTGCAAAAAGCCCAGAGATTTGTGGCATAACGAAAGCTACTGCTTGCAACAGTGGGATTTCCTGTGGGAGATCTGCATCCCTCACCTTCTTCTCAGCTACCCATTCTGTAGAGATGTTAAATGAGCTTCAGCCTCTAAATCTGTCTGCAGGCCTCTCCTTGCCTCCTCCATCTCTACTTCAACGAACTGTTGGAGTTACACTGTCCTTCTGTCCCACTGCTCAGTGCTCACTGATGACCGGCTTATCCTCCAACGCCATGGACAGTCTGAACAAAAGATCAGTTGCAAAAAAGAGCTGATTTATTATCTTCAAAAGGGTTAGTTTCCCACAGGGTTTCCATGATCCTCTTCAGCTGAATGAGGACGACTCATTGCAATAATCATCTTGTTGACCCTTGGCGCTGCTCAGCAGATGAATCAAATGCTTCCTGGTTGCAGAGGTGCTCAGCCCTTCTCTGCTGCCTGCAGTACAGTTGTTTTGCTCAGCCCTAGTGGCAATGCTACCTGGCTGGCAGAAGTTCCTGGGGAGAAGGAGCCATTCCACCACAGCACCAGCTATGAATGAAAATCCTTCAATTGTCCTACTTTTCCCGCAGCCCCAGGTAGAGCTCAGGCTCATGCTCTTGCTGTTGAGCTGGAAAAGGCTGATTGCACAGGGAGTGATCAGAGGTAGCAGATATGAGACAGTGGAATCTCTCTGCTCGAGGCATTGAGCTTTCTCTCCTCCAGCGGGAGGATGCATTCAGTCTGAGCTGGACTCTGGCCTGATTCTTAGGACTTTGCTAAATAATCACAATAAGCTGGGAAACACAGAATGCCATAGGCAGTGGCTACAGAAGAGCTGTCAGGCACTACAGTGAGACTTTTATTTTTCTCAGTGATAAGAAAAGGAAAGAAAAATAACAGTCACAGAAAAGAGAATAGAAGTATTTTGTTTGAGAGTGAGACCAAAACTGTGATGAAGCACCAGAGGATTTCAAGTGTTCATGACCAACAGACAGAACTGTAAGTTCTTTCTCCTCCTTGCCAGCTCACTGAACAGTCACCTTTGAACCTGAAATTGCTGCTGGGGAACTCATCCACAGACTTCCAAGTGAACCTATGCAGAGACAGAGGGCATGCAGTGCCAGAGAGACCCAAGTTGTACAGAACATTTCAGCAGAGGAAAAACCTCTCTAAAAGAGGAAACTGGAGCCATGATTAATAATGACAATAATCACTGACACAACTTTTCACTTTGAGAAGAAATAAGGGGCTGAAAGTTTCATCAGGTTCACTAGAGCAATTCAGTGAGAAACTAGTTTCTTTTATTTTTGAAGATGGACCTTTGTATTGTATGCAGTGGAAAGTGTATACACATTGTTATAACTATCATTAAAATAACTTTGAATTTGTGAATATTTAATTGTCAATTGCTATGAAAAGTATAATTACTTTCATGCTGTAACAGTTTAATCTGGCACTGATTAAATTATTTGTTTGCACTGTTTTTCAACCACATACATAACAAGGAGCCATTCTCTGTGATTTCACAAATTTCACCAAATCTTTTGTAGACTATTTCTCCAAATCACAAGCTTCTTTAACATCCACTGTTAACCATGCTACGATTTCACACTGTATTCATTTCATAGAAGTGAGACTGCCAAATGTTTCCAGTATCACACAGTAATGGTTCTGACTTGTGAACAGAGTATTAGCAGTGGAAACAAAACCTGAAACTCATTTGCCTATTACACCCCGGAAAGAAAGTGTTCCATCTTCTCTGTTCTTGTTGCCATAGTTATAATCTGCTGGTAATTCTACAGATTTTTTGCAAACTAAGATAAACCATAAATATGGGTTAAACTGGAAAACAATTCAACTATTTACATTAGAAATGTAATCCACTTGATTTGATCCTTTAGCTGCAGTACACCAAGTCTGCACAGGGACTCACAGGTCTACAAATATCTAATTAAACAGATAAGAAATGGATAAAAACACTAACAACCGAAAGAGGAGGGGGGAAAAGAATCAGAAATTCATGACTGATAGTAATGAGTTCCTCTAAATGTAGGTGTGATGGAAAGGGTTTGGCTGAAAGCCAATCACATCTTTCACCCTCAAGTTTTTGACACACAAAGAAACAAAAATGGAAATGCAATGAAATGACACTGCTGGTCCAAATATTCTGATCTTAAGCAAACCAGAGATGTTAGTGACCATTATTTCACTATTCCTCCACAAATGCCTGAAAGACATTATATTCAAAATATATCACTGAAGTTCAAATTCATTTTAACCAAAAGGAGTAAAAATTACTCCAGTTTGGGTGAAGTGCAGCCTTCTTTTTTTTCTGAGCAAAGCGGACGACTGGTAAAGAGTATTTTTGAATACTAATTTCTAGTTCTTATAGTTCTGGCTTCTAAGGATAAAAACGTAACTTCAAAAAAGTTAATCCACAAATCCCTGTACTTGCTGGTACTGGCAGATGCATTATCTTCTGAAGAACAAACTATCAAGAATGTGGGAAAAAAGGACACAGCTGTATAATTATATGATATTTAAGGATACACAGAAAATCCTCACCTTGACCTTTCCTACCTCTCTTGCCACAAGTCCAGTAATGACAAGCCCTATAGCAAGTTGAGACTAGATTTTGAAACCTACATGAGACTGGGCCACTGCTCATTTCCCATACTCATCCAGTCATTTTGTGCCACATTTCCTAGCATTTGCACATCATAGGACAGGGACAGAAGGATATGGAGGAAGTGCAAGAGCAGAGATAATTAATTAGTAAGCTTCTTTTTCATCAGGGGGCAATTTCAATGACTGAGTGTCAAGCAAAGATTTATTGTATTTCTTTGCCAAGTTTGATGACAGCTTGTTATAGCTACTAGGAAACCTTTCTTCAAAGAAAACAGTTTTAAAATATGTACTATTTAGGAGGAAGAGCACCTTTTCATAAATTAAATTTCTATTGCTTTGTATTTGTGGTATGTAGGACTTTGCCTAACAAAGAACCTCAAGCAAATCTCTGTCATAAACAAGAAATATTCTTATTCTCACAATTAGCACTTCTGTCTTCTCTTTATAAAGGGCTTCCTTCTCAGAGTCTCTGAAAAATTTCATGGATGCCAATCCCCTTTTTCATGGTACAGACACTAAACTAAAGGAGAGCCCAGTCTCTTTATTTTGACTTCCACCCAAACAAATGTCCGTAAATGATAGAGGTATGGTAATTAAAAACCAGAAAACTCGTTATCCTTTCCTGTACAAGAGAGCATCACAAAAGTCTCTGTATCATGAACTTGCACACTTCTTTTGATTTTTTGCTCATGATTTTTAATGATTTAAATGGAATATTTAATATAATTTAATGTTATTTTAACAAATTTTCTTCTTATAACTACACCATCCATTCTTGAAAGAATATCTGCTAAACTACGATAAATAGATGATCATAACTATGACAATATGAGAGGATGTGGAACCTTTCAAAGAGGCTTGGCAGTCCAAAAGATTTCTGTCAGTCTTGAGTGGCCTTCACAATGCTTGGCAGAATACAGGCTCATAAAATCCATTTGACCTTCCCTATGACAAGCATTACAAAAGATGCATGGTTTGGGATCCATTTTGTTTGCAATATATTGTCTAGTAGTAGCAGATAAAGCAATGAGTGACCTTAAAACAAGACTCATGTTTCACTTTTGCACTGCAGGAGAACATTTAACCTTTCAATACTATTGGATATAAATGACTGCATAATGGTGGATCACTGCTAGCAAGCAGTGTTGCTAATATGTTAACCTTCAGATTCTAAAGACAGCATTGGAGTAACAGCCTACAGAAGACTGCATCTGTCTCTCAAATACCTTCTCCCATGTCCCTCAGCAGAACTGAACTCCTAGTCATCAAGAGTTTATTTCTCTCCTAAGCATTCTGCCACAGCAACAGACATTCTCTGTCATATCCAGAAAGCAGCCTGAACCTTTAGGGGACTTAGGAACTGGCCGTGGAATCAGTGCTGGAAACTGCTAAACAGCAATGAGGTTTGGACACTGCACAGAAAGGCATCCATCACTAGAAATGCTCTAATAGAGACACACTCATATCCCTCTGTAGGGGTTCAGGTGACCCTGGACAGAGCCCTCCTGATGCTGCCGTGGGGACGCTTCCCCTTTCTCACACAAGGGGTCTTTAAGCTGAGCCACAACTGCTCGTCTCCCACATGAGCTATGGATTGTGCCTGTGCCTGGCCACCAGCCCCATGGACAGACCCTGACACACAGGCTGCCTCTCCAGCCTGATGTCAGCCCTGCCTCATCTCTATGGACTTGCCTGGTGGTGGCTGAGCAGTACCTCACCCTGGGTGCCTGACCAGACCTGCCCTGCCTGCCATGCCCAGACACCACAGTCCTGCTCCCTGGCTATCCAGGAGCTTCACTCTGCTGGGCCATGCTCCCCTCTCCTATCCCCTGTTTAAGGTCACACACCAGCCTGGTTGCTCCCATCTGAGGAATACATGCACCCTGAGTTATGGGACAGGGGGTGAGCCACATCAGTAAAGCACAAGCAAAGGAGCACTGTTAAGGTTGTCATCATTTTCAGTCACCATCTCATTCTGTGGAAAATAAAGTATCCTGCATTTTGAGATGGAATGGAAGCTCTCAGAGATTTATTTTTTTTTTACCAGGTCAGTACCAGGAGACCCTTCAAGAATCATAGAAGGGCATGAGTTGGAAGGGACCTTAAAGATTATCTAGGTCCAACCCCTGCCCATGGGCAGGGATGCCATCCACTAAATCAGGTTGCTCAGACCCCCATCCAACCTGGCCCTGAACACCTCCAGGGATGGGGCATCCACAACCTCTCTGGGCAACCTGCTTCAGTGTTCCACCACCCTCACCGTAAAGAATTTTTTCCCAACATCTAATCTAAATCTCTCATCTTGTATCTTAAAGCTGTTCTCCCTTGCCCTGTCACTATCTGCCCATATAAAAAGTCACTCTCTCTCTTTTTTCTAAGTCCCATTTAAGTAGTAGAAGGCTGCAATGAGTTCTCCCAGGAGCCCTCTCTTCTCCAAGGAGTCATTCTTTTTTCTCTCAGACTCAGTGTGCTTGAGGAGAATCAACACATCCAGCTTCTTTGAGAAATGTTTCTAGGACAACAAGGGCTCAAAGAGGCTCAGAGGAAAAGGGAAACTGTAAGACACTTCATTCTTATCAAGTAACAGTCAGAACCAGGTGTCCAGCCTGAGAATGCCCAGAAAGTGCAGCTCTCTCAGAGAGTTACACTGGGTATCTTGGAAATCTGTCGCATAAATTGCCTGTGTGGAAGATATTGTCCAATGAACAGAGGAGGTTCACTGGCACAGAGCAAAGCTTTTGGCAGAATAAAGTGTACCTGGTCATGCTGCAACAGGAACATACATCTTTTCTTTGATCAGGCCATTTTTTTAATAATAAAACAAATTTTCTGAGCTATTCTCTTGAAGTTTAAAAGGAGCTAAAACCATAGGTCAAGTGAAACCATGGCCCTGATTTCCTACATAAAGCTTTTCAATTGCAACTTGATGTGATTTTTCAAACCTGAATTATTATTAAAGACTCAAAAGTCTTTAGGAAAATTACTTTCTCTTCTGCATGTAGCAAGGATCTGCTGAAACTCTAGCAGGACAATTAAGCTTTCAGTTAATATTTACTCTTAGACTGATTCTTAAACTAGAAAGTATATTATTGGCTATGTTCATATATAAAAATTTCTAAACATGCAACAGCTATGAGATGAGGAAGCAGGAGGATGTACATTTGGACGAAAAATATCTATAAAACTTCTCAGCATCTCAAAAGAAAATGATGCAGTTTAAAGAAGAGCTTACATTAAATAAAGCAGAACATGAAGTAGATGTCACCGACAGCTTTACAAAACATTCAAGTTTTCCTTAGTATTAAAAGTTTGATACTTTGAAGCAAGAATTTCCCACATTTTATTCATGGTAAGACTCTGTATGGATGGGAAGTCAGACAAAGGGCTGCCAATAACAAAATTTAAAGTGGAGCCTCACCATAGTCCTGGTGAACTCTAGAAGAGGTATTGCTGCATTTTTTGATGTCACAAAGACAAATAAGAAAGGATGGAGAAGCAGCTGAAGCCTGGAAGGCACATGTCCTAACTCAGGATGACATCTTTTATCAGGCACAGTGCTTCTGCCCTGGTAGGAACCAGACAACAACAAAAGCCCAGCACTGTCTTAGTTCTGTCCTGACAATGTTCATAGTTAAAGTTTTGAAGAAATTCTTTGAAGGTCCACTAAAAATACTATCATGAGATTATTATATTTTTCAGTTAAAAGCCCTAAAACATCATCTTCTATGCCATAAAATAGGCTATAAGGCATAACTTTTCAAAGACCCTGAAATAACCTTGACATGGTATCTCCAAACATGCTTTCTAAAGAGAGAATTTCCTCTTTTACCAGTTTTGTAAGTTTTATAAAATGTACAACTTCCTATTAAAAACTGGTAACATGAAATAACTAAAGTCTACTTGTATCCTCTAAAAACATTAAAAAGAAAATATGTAGAAAGTTAAAATAATATATATAAAACAAATTTAGTTTGAGAGTTTGACAGCAACTGTATATCTTGAAAACCAAACATTTTCATGCATTAGGTGCCTATGATCCCTTTTCTTCTCTGTTAAGATTTATCCGTTGTCTCCAGTAACCAAAACGAACTGAAAGAGTAACAAATGGTGCTGTTAATAAACAATGGTCCATACAGATTGAGTTTATAGATCTTTCTGTATTTTTTCCCCCCTTCTCACTTTATTCTCTGATTCTATTAGCAAGTCAACTTTTGCACTTGTTGGTGTGTGGAAAAGATTATATGCATAAACCAATTAGAGGATTGGAAGCGCTTTCCTCCTGTAAGCTAGAAAACTAGTTTACTTGTGGTGAATGAGCTAATTGAGTACTAGCAAGCTGGCAAGCTTTTTATATACCACCACAGACAACTAGAACAGTCAGGCAGAGAATATTACATAAGCATTACACAAGGACATTAACTGGCTCTTTCCTGCAGCAATGCCAAATTTAATTCTGATATGCTCTGGGTTTCATTATATCACATCCCATGTTTGCAGCTAATATGCAAGACATAACTGGCACAGGTTATGTATAAGAGCTTATGCCAAAGAAAGGATACTTCTGAAGAAGCTGTCAAGTGCAGTAGCTCCACTGCACTTTGCTTGAGATAAAAAAAATTACTATGAATACAGGACTTTCTCCATTAAACCTTTATCAGATTAAGTATTTACCTGAACATTTCAAAAAGCAATAAATACTGTTCTAGAAATTGATGAGCCTCAAAAGATTAAGCAATCTAGTTTAGAATGGAGCTTATTGTCAGAGATCAGCTGATGTACCAAGCCCACACTTAGCTCCTGCCTGAAGTGAATCCTTCTGTGATACGTCACTAATATATTAACAAGTAGCTCTTGTACAGATGTACCCCTTAACCTCTGCTAAATCCTGCTTATCCCTGGAACATGTCCCTGATGGCAAGGTTGAGCAGCTGGACAAATTATGCCTCTCTCCATTTAAATGGAAAGGTTTTCAAAGAAATAATCAAACACTAAGGCAAACTGCACTTAGTGGGCATGTTTTTCTGAAATCTATGGGATAAAATCTAAATCTGTCAAAGGCACAGCTCCCTTGACAAAAAACAATAGCAGTGGACATGGCAGATTGACAGATTCAAAGGCAGATTAAGAGGAGAGATGAGAGGAAACAGCCTCTGAACATGGGAAGGATGTCAATGAAATACATATATTTTCCATCATCTTCACTTTGGCTTTGCAAGGTCCTGGTTCCTTGGGAGTTGTACATAATGCTTTAAGCGAGATGAAAAATACAGGATGGGAGTGGGAATAGCAACTGGCCTCTGCATTTGCTTTTCTTCCTTTCTGTCACATACATTTTTAATCCAAGTTTTTTACCAATTAATTGTGAAGAATGCATTGTCCAGGGTGAACATCACAGAGCATTCAAGTGGGAAAAAGTTCCTGTGTTCATTCTGAGTCTCTAATCATGAATTTCTGATCTTCATTTGTTATAAATCAGATCAGATAAGGGTCTAAGATACACAAGACTTTCTAGAAGAAGGAAATGGGAGAAAAATCAGGCAAGCCAGAGCCCTAATTTAGCTAGAAGAGCCCTAGAACTTAAACAGCAACAGAAGCACAGCAGGCCTAAAAGCACAGAAAGATCAAAGAAAGGGCACTGCAGCGAGTCCAGGACGAAACAAGCAATGAACATAGACATATTGTCAAGGCCAGACTCAGCAATAGGCATCAGTCCAATTCCTGAAAGAGTGACACCAATTTGGCCAAAGGCAGCAACAATGAAACGGCCACACGTTAGCTAACCTCTCTTTTGACAGATTATCATGCTGAATAAGCATATGTGATCCCAGGGATTACATCTAGTTTAGAGCAACAGGAGACAAAGGAATCCCCTGGTGTATCTAATGGGCTGTGCAGGACAGGACCTCTACTCCAGAAGTCTTACACCTGCTTACATAAAATTATTCAATAAAATGTAAGTTCTATGCCACACCACATTGTGATTTTTGAGAATGCGCAATCTTAAAATATGCTGGTTTGGACACACACATCAAAATAAAGGTGAATCAGCCAATAATTTTAAAACAGGCCTGTACAGTCTAATCCTGCACTGTGAATACGGGAGATGAAAAAAGTATTAACAGAAACAAGATAGCAAATGGGGCTAAGACATAAGCAATTACTAGAAAAATCCCAGATAATCTAGTACATTAGAGATAGCTAGGACCATGGCTCTCTAGGACCAAGTCCTTCTATTAAAAAAAAAAATCTTCAGAGGATTCTCAGATACAAGAGGAAAAACAATGCAGAATGTCTAGAAATAATATCTTCCTAAACCAGTTCAAACAAAAGGATCCAGAAAGGACACTGTAGCATGTAATAAAGAAAAGAACGAAAAAACCCAACAGTTTTACAGACAGTGACAGGTAATGGTTTTGTCCACTGTACCAGAAATGCCTTCCAAAAACAGGGTACACTGCAGTCTGTTTATGTAAGCATCCTAAATAAGCTACTTTTCAGGAATAAGTCTTAAAATGCACATTGCATTTTCCTTCAGCCATGAGGGGTGATCAGCAAGAACTAACTATGCCTCTTTGCAAACACCAACTAGATGCCAAAGCAAAATTGACTGTAGAACTGTGAGATCAGAATCTTTCCACAGGAAAATAAAAGCACCAAGACAAAACAGATAATAAAACTGCCGACTCTATCCATTAAGTTTGAAATTACAAATCTGAATGTTCTACAGTTAGAACATGCTATCCCAAAAGATCCATATATATTGTTCTTTACCTGAATGCTGAACGTTCAAAATGCTAAGCACTATTACAAGGAGAGAATCAGTGGAGATAACTCTTAAAAGGAGAGTATTTCCAAAATTACTCTTAGGTCCGCAGAGAAAGAATTAAAGCAACACCTTTTGTCCTGTCATCACAAAACAATGACTCCCTCTTCTCTTTCCTCTTCTTTCTTCTTCTGCTAGAGTGAAAATAGAAATTAGCCACACAAAACAGATACACTAAGTTTCTTAAGAGGTAAATCAAATTAGCAATTTGCAAGCATGGTAGTAGTCACAACAGCAAATTGTAAGATTCAGGATGGTATTGAATCAAGTGTAGACAGCCTTTCAGAAACATAAAGTAATGCTTGCACATTATGCCAGCTCAGAACTTATTTTTAAAAAATCCTCCAATGCAATTGCACAATTTCAGCTGATTCCTTACACTACAAACTTTTGTTTGTATTACAGTTTTCTAGAGTGAGAGCATCCTGTAGCATTCCTAAACAGCACTCTTTGAAACACAGCAGCTCTGAGCACAAGGAGAAAAAGGAGCTGAACTAGCCTTGCACATGTTTTAGGCATTTCCTGGTAGGCACTGACTCTCGTACAGGGACTGACCTTAAACTACCAGCTACTGTTCCATATTCAAAATCCTAGGTGTCTCACAACATGAGATAAAACATTTCCATAACAGATAAGCTTTCATCTCCCAGCTATTTATTGTACCAAATAACCTCATCAGGGTGATAAACTCCCCAATTCTGTGCCTGCAGTCACTTTGCAAGGGATGGAACAGAATAGAATTGTTCAGGAAGACATGACAAATGTGTTATTTATATTATTTTGGTTCTATAGGAAGAGCAGATGGAATGCTGAGCTAAATTGTAAACTACTGCAAAAGAAGGCAGGACAAAGATAATGATCAGCATAGGATGAAAAAATTTAAGAACCTATTCTGAAAATACATGGGCCAATTCCTTGGCAAAATTCAAAACTGCAAGGAGGGACCTAAAAGCTAAAAACTGTAAGAATAGAATTTGGAGGCTTTATGGTTTTGCTCTCGCAAGAGTAAGTGTAATGAATTCTTACTAGCATTTTCACAAACAAGCCATAGGAATAATTAAAATTTTATTTGCTCTATCTGGCCAGCAGAGATAATTTTCATAACCATTTTTTTAAGTGCTGCACTAATCAGGCCATTCAACACCGTTGACAATGTGGTGCAGATATGAAACTCATTTTTTCTAGCTTTCAACCACATGAGCAAAAAGCTTTTGACTGTTGTCTTCAATTTTTCTTAGACCTTTGACTTTACATACACCACATCCAAACACACAACTTTTCTGAGTATATTCAGTATATTTAAAACAGGATTATTTATAAAGCCTCATAATCTCCTTCTGTCTGATTGCCTTTCCATCTAGATTCTTGTCTGATTTACCCAAAACGTAAAAAGAGAAAAATACTTACATTCAAGGGAAAGACACAAAAAAAACCCACCAAAGATCTGAGTAGCAGGAATGACTTTGTCCTCCTTGTTTAGCAAGCAAATGAAAATTAGCTATCAGAATATGCATTGTTTTGAGGCATCTTCTGACAGATTTCCAATTTCTCTCCCTCTCTGCCATGGTTAGTTTGGTAGGTAATATCTCACTTGTCCACACAAACCCACCAGTATGTCCTACAGATCCACTTCTGCTCAGGGGATATCCAACTGAAGGGAATAAGGGAGTTGGCCTCACACATTCCTGTTGTTCTATCCACAGTCTTGAAAAGCCAAAATGGAACTAAATAATCTTGAAGAACAAAGTTTTAAGCAATATTCCCAAATCTTTGCAAGATTACCGATTTTGTATCACTCTTCACGGTTTCTCTTATAAAATAAATATAGGCATTAACTGGGAATATTAGACTTTTTTTAAATCAAGTCAATTGCAATGTAGCATTGCTGTAATAGGAGTAGACTATGAAAACAGGAAAAATACATAGTCTCGAATTCATTGCAAACACAGTATTTTGTGCACACATCCCAAACACTCCTCTTAGTCCCTGAAGCCTCACTGCCTGCAATGCTCTACAGGATTCCTACATGCTCCTCTTCCATGCCTTCTCCCATTCACTGGCCAAAAGACAAATTTCAACTTAATCTCCATAAGATATCTGAGAGACGTTTTAGAAAATCCAGGATCCAGAGATTCCATCATTTAAGTGTCTCTAAAATAAAATTAATAGAATAGCTTTCCTATCAAATCTATTATCTCGGCACTGCAACCACAGGCAAACGATATAGCAGCAATTTACATCCATGGAAAGACCATGGAGAAAATCATCCTGGAAACCATTTCCAAATATAAGAAGGGAAAAAATGAGAATGAGAGCAGTCAGTACGGGTTTGCAGAGGGGAAATCATGCTTTAGCCTGTTGGATGAGGGCAGAGAGCAGCTAAAGCTGTTCACCTCAACTTGAGTTAAGGCAGACCCTATAACATCCTCAAAGACAAGCTGACAAATTAAAGGCTAGATAATTACACAGATTAAAAACTGACTGAATGGCCAGGCTTGGCAGGTGGTGATCAGCAGCACAAAGTCCAGTTGGAGGCAAGTCACAAGTGGTGTAATCCAGGGATCATTACTAGGGTTAATACTGTTTAACAGCTTCACTAATGACCTGAAATGATGTGACAGAGTGCACCTCAGCAAGTTCACAGATGATGCAAAACTGGGAGGAGCAGCTGAAACATCACACAGTTGTTCTACCATGTGGGACCTTGACAAGCTGGAGAATTGGGTTAAGAGGAGCCTCATGAATTTTAATAAGGGAAAATGCAAAGTCCTGAAGAGAGCTGTGGAGAATAAACACAGGCACCATATGCACTGAGGACCAACCTGCTGGGGAAAGAAGCTCTGAAGAGAAGGCCAAAGGGGTCCTGGTGAACAACAAGCTGATCACAAATCAGCAGTGCACCTTCACAGAAAAGAAGCCAGCATCATCCTGGGTAATATGAAGTGCAATGACCATAGGTCAAAGCAAGTGATCCTCCCCCTCCATTCAGCACTTGTGTGACCATAGTTTGGAGCACTGCACAACCAGGACTGGACTGCCCAGTACAAGAGAGACATGGACTTAATGGAGTGAGTCCAGCACAGAGATGGACTGAAGCATCTCTTGTATGAGGAGAGGCTGAGACTCTTCAGCCTTGAGAAGAGAAAGCTCAGGCTTATCAATGGGTGTAATGGGTTGGGCAAAGGTATAGCTCAGAGCTTCATCCATACTCATCACAGGGGAAATTGGACTAGATGACCTTTATAGGTCCCTTCCAACCCAAATTATTCTATCATTCAATAAATACTTGATGCAAGGAAACAAGAATGAGAGCGACAGACTTTCCAGTAGTGCCCAGTAACAGGTCAAGTGGCAATGGGCACAATGAAAACACAGGCAAGTCCATGTGAACACAAGACAACACTTCTTTACTGGTGAGTGTGGTCAAACACCAGCATGGGCTGCACAGAGAGGCTCTGGATTCTCCACTCATGGAGGTATTAAAAATTTGACAGCCGTGGTCCTGGGCAACTGGTTCTACCTGACGCTGCTTGAGCATGGGGATTAGTCTGGATGATTCCAATCTACCTATCTGACATACAGATATGAATGAATAAGTGAAGCTGAACAGTCAAGGATATCCTGAAAGCAGAATCTGTTCTTCAGATGTATTCAGATAAACCCCAGGGTTTATTGTCCCCACTTATATTAAAAGGAGATTGGTAAGGATGTGCTTTGAAGAGTTCTATTACTGAGTGGATGATTATATAAGTTGTACACTGTACTACTGCATTTTTAATAGGGAACACACTGTCAACACCATCTTTCCAGGCAGCAGACTATAATCCCCAGGCAAGATAAAATCTGCTGTTTCCACCAAGTTTCTGCAGGCATTGTGGAGCAAGCTGACTTGCAAACTGCTGCCTAGCGCCTAGAGGAAGATAATTCTTACAGCTTGCTTCACAGGTCTGGTAGGAAGTCAGCTGAAACTTGGGAGGAGCCAGAAGCTGATGATTTGCTGATTGATGTTATCACGTTTCTCTATGCTTAATGCCTTGTCAGCAAGGCAGCAGGTTTTAAAACTCATACCCAACTTCTTTTCCATGCCTTTGAGAACTATAGGTTTGATACTGTGGGTTCTGGCAAGATTGAAAAAAAAACAGGAAAATGCTTGATATTTTAACTCCAAAATCTTAGCTCTACATAATCTAGAGTATGAATTTATAAAAGGCCAGCTGTTATACGTTATGCAACTCTTACTCAATATTTCACTGAATTTAAGGAATTTTGCACCCAGTAAGGGAATATAAACTGAGACTTACCCATACAGGCAGGCTTCACAGCAAAGCAACCCATACCCTACATTATCATGAATAATTTAATTCAACAAATAATTGCTGCCAGAATGTTGCAATACTTGTCAGATCACTCATCATCTGCTGTTTTATCAGCAATGGTATAAAAATTAGCCAACAACCATCATTACTTGTGGATGTTTAGGACGAGGTTAACTTCAACCAATTAAAAGGAATTTCATAATTAAAATATTCAAAGATGTGAAGGAATCCTGACGCTTCAAAAACTCTAAAATGATGTGCCTGGGAAAAGTAAGAGATTGTACATAGAAGTGATGAGTTACTATCTTTGTACATAAAAATGGAGCTGAAAAGCTAAAGATTATGTAAATTAATTAGGAAAGCTGTAGATTCCTCTCCCATCTGCTTTGTTTGCAGATTTTATAGTGCCTTGATGTTACAGCAATAAAGCAGGATGACTGTGTTTAGCCTACTTACCTTCTCCTGCAAGGACAAATCTTTTTTAACCATCTCTGCACAATGCAGAACAGCACAGCAAAGTATTAACATAAGGGCTGGATGATTTAATACAAACTGTGTCATTTGGCAGGAACTTTCAGTATCTGAAGCCACACTTTTCACTTTTGACATGGCAGAGAACATACTGCCCTGATCTCAAAAACTCATTTAACTTTTTAATGGAATGCCAATATCAGAACAAGCTGCTAACCACAGTTTTAAAACCACATCATTTACAAAGTGACGTAACATGAATTCCACCTGACTTCAGATTCACAATATACAGGAAGAATTCTTATATTGTCTTCTTTTAAGGCAAGAAAGTATTTTCAGGTTACAATAGTTCTCTACATGCACAACACATCCTAGAAGAAACAGTATGAAGCTTATATGCACCAAGCTCTGTAACATGCTACTTCATGCTCAGTAATATGCTACCTACTAAGAAATAGGCTTTAATGGCAAAATATCTGTTGTAAAATGGTGGCAGAGAGAGGGTGACAAGAAACACAGAGTGAGAGACAGAATTTCTTCATAATCACATTCACTGGAAAACATGCAAAGACGTCAACAAAGCAATATTGTTTGCAATATCACTAATAACTCACTAATATCACAATATATCACAATACCACTAATTCGATATCCCAATATTACTATTAGGTTCCCCAGAGAAGTTGTGGATGTCCCATCCCTGGAAGTGTTCAAGACCAAGTTGGATGTGGCTTCGAGCAACCTGGTCTAGTGTGGAGTGTCCCTGCTCATGGCAGGGGGGTTGGAAATAGATAGCTAAGGTTCCTTCCAGCTCAAACCATTCCATGATTCTGTGATTGCAATTCTCCCCTGATTTTTACTCCCAAGTCCATTCATCTTTTACCACTGTAGTGGTAAACCCAAAGGAGCTGGTAGTAAAAAAAAACATGAGGAGGAAATCAACAGCTCCTAAGCACAAATGGCTGAGTGCTAGGGAAGGGGCATAGAGCCACAAGCCAAGCAGCGGCAGCTTGACAAGTTTTAAAGTATTCTATTTGGAAAAATGATGTAATGATTTTGGTTTCTGATTATTTATTTAACCTTAGCTTTGTTTCAAACTAATTTCTTGTGAATTATTATGAAAGTTTGCTCAGTGGGTAATTTCGCAATCATAAAACCTCTTGCCTTTCACACCTAGGTAAGATAAGATGCTGTCATTGAATAATCCTTCACCATATGTAACTGCCACTGCACTTACTGCTGTATTTGCAACGTGCAAAGGAATGTTTATTACTTGAGTAAGAACAGTTTAGCAGAGCTAGGCACCACTGAGAAGATGAAATCATTTAACTAGAAGCAATGTTTTGGATAAAACATAAATTGACCTGCTGATTGCTCTACCACCAACTAAAAGGCATGTCTACCATACAGGGAAGTGATAGGAGCTGAGAGCATTACAGCCCACGCAGCCACTGTACTTTACCTGCTCTCAGATCAAGAAAGGTAAATTATAACACCCAAAGGTCTCTCTATACACACTAACAGTTATTTTTGGCAGGGTCAATTAAACTTCATAAGCATCTTTGCTGCCAGAGCTGAAGCACTTCAGATCATGAACTGTTTTATTTCAAGATAATTTAGCTTCCACGTACTACACTGCCTTCTGGGATAAGTTATAAAGCAGATAATAATAACAGTCACACACCCTCAGCCTATGCACAGCACTTAGTGAAAATGCCAGCAGTTGGTTACTATAGATACACAAAGCAAACCATTTCCACATCTGAAAAGCACTCAAGCCACAGCCCACTGCAGCAAGGCTGTAATGTGGCTCATCTACAAGAGATACGATAGTGGCATGAGTAAAATGGTGAAAATCACACTCTGCATTAGCACAGGCTAATCCAACACAAACATATCCTCACTGCAGATGCACTGCATTCCATTCCTTCAGAGTCTGATGGATGTCAGTGTTGCATGAACACTAAGAACTTATCACAACTATACACATGCCCAACATTCCTTCCCTTTCCTCTCTTGGTGACTGATTCAAACTAAGGCAAACTACTGGAACTGAATGTTGCATGATGACACAGCACTGCCTTGGGTTACTTCTTTGCAAGAGAGGTCTACATCCTTGGCCACTATACAACGGAGTGCCAGAACAGTGCCCTGTCAGGACTTCTGTTACAGTTCTGTCCATAATGTGGTTTTTACATCATGTCCACTCTGTATCACACAAAGAAGGATTTCACAGACATTATCACAAAATACAAAGTTAATTTTACAGGGCAAATCTCTTGTAGTTTCATACTCTATTTCTTTAAGCTATTCTTCTAATGAAGGAAGCATCTTAAAAACTGTGCCAAAAAAAATCTCCTTAGGAAGACCTTGAAGTAATTTACAGTGTGTGCAAACTGTGGTGAATGTTTCTTCTGCCCATGTAAGACAGCTATAATAGCTATATTGAAAGAATGTTACAACCGCTTAAGTTTCCAAGTATCAGTATAGGCCAACCTTGACTGGAAGGCAAAGACATTCTAGGTTTATAATAGTTACCTAAGTAGGAGCTTAGTCACTAGACCCAGATTTGAACATTTTAAGTTTAAAAAAAAAAGGGAGGGACAAAATTTCACTGCTAAGAAGTCAGCAGGTACCATATTTAAACGAGTGCATGCAAATAAAAGCTATTATTATTCCTTACTAACTGTTCATTTCCAACTGACTTCAGTATTTTACTGTAAAAGACACAAATAATTAATTATCTCAGGTTTAAATGTAATATAAACAGGAGCATATCAGAGTATATTATAATTCAAAATTCTTAAACTACACAGTAACTCCTTATTTTTCTTTCATCTTTTCCTCTCTAGAATTTCATAAAGCCTCTTTGGAAATAGTTTCGTGATTGTGTTTATTCTGTCTGTTGAAAAAAGTGTCAAGTCATTAACAGCTGGGTTTGTTGAGGTAACACTGACAACATGACATTTGACACTAGAGAATAATTGTAAATTTGAACCACACTATGAAAGAAATGTGGTTGCAGATACAGGAAGCATGAATAGGACAGACAGATGATTAACAATTAATTAGGACAATAAAATTATCCTAAGTGACCCAGACTATTTAGTTGTCAGTAAAATTCATTGTATTTATCACAGAGATATCACTATCAATGAAATTAGCTGATCATTTTTGATCAACCAGACATAGCATCAGTGAAATACTAAAATAATGTTCAAACAGCTCATAGAATTTATGTTAAAAAATTTTGCCACATAAAATATATCAGTGCTACACTAGTAATCTGTAAATAACTCTTAAAATTGGTATTAAAAAGTTATGCAAGTGCTATGCCTGCCACAGCGTTTTAAGTGTCTTCTGTAGCAAGCAAGGAAATTCATAGTTTAATTTAATGGTGTAGCAGGCCTTGAGAGAAAAAGTATTTTCAATAAAGAGAAAACATCTGCAAAGACACTTATTTATAGAGGCATGTGATAAACAGACTCGTGCTCATTAAGTTTAAAAAATCCAAACATTCTTTCCTGATGAATTAACAAAGCTACCATGTATCATAACTTAATAAATCTGTGTTTCAAGATTTCTTATTTATGTATTTGTTTGGCTTTGCTTTCCTTTTATGTATCAACCTTCTCAGTGCTGTAAGACAATTCACTATTCTGGTTTGAAAAGCAGTCAGACGTGTTCTAAATTTCCAGCACAAGTAAACTAAGCTTCATTAACAAGTAGACTTCCCTCTGTATAGCACTTTTAAATCAAGGATTACAAAGGTTATCGTGAGGATAATCTAGGTAGTCAGAGGATGGAAGATCAACAAATTGATTTGATTTTATTTGATTTGGTTTGATTTCACGAGTATCATGGCTGAGATCCTACTTTGAAAGCTATTCTGAGTCAACAACACAGTAGACATTTTGGAGAAGTTACAACAAACTAAAAAGATGAATTCTTACTGCATTTTATATCTTATGAAAAGGTTCTGTTTCAAATTTTTTTTCACCCAAAGTTATTTCAGAAAATGACTTGCAAAACCAGAGTAACTAATGAAATATGCTTTTTCCTTTGGCTTTTTTGGACATTGAATATGCTGTCACAAGGCAACTGGCTAAGCAACAACTATCAGGGTCATACATGTTTGGAAATATAACATTTCGAATTATAGGCAGTAAAAAAATTAGAAGAATTAAATAAAAATTAAGCTAGATAATTCTTAGTCAGAAGAATAGGAAAAAATTTCTCACATGTCTGGACTTCTGCTGAGACAGTTTCTCAAGGAATACAATCGCAACTCTCATTCTAGGATGTTTACAGCTCAAAAGTTGAGTTACTCACAGTAGAGCACAGCCCTGTATGGCAGAGAGGGGAAGTGCAGGGCCCAAAGACCCATTCCGTGTTCCAGGACTGTATAGCACAGAGTTACTGGATGTGAGCTCCTGCTCATCTCCCAGGTTTAACAAAGAATCGGAATCCCGTGCTACAGAAGCCCTAGTTCTTTGGACACATTCCTCCTTCAGCCACACCACAGCCTTGGTGAATGCAGATCTCTCAACAGGAAAGTAAGGCAAGCTTGGTGGGACAAATATTATCTTCTACAAGACCACCTGACATAGCTGGGGAAAAAAAAAACAAGTTTAGGGTAAACCATTATTTGTTCTCATCTGAAAGGATGAATAAAGACTTGAACAAATGGATCCCGGTTTATTTTACTTATTTTTAAAAATTGCACAATTTGAAAGAAAAACATGATTCCCCTATGGCAAAGGAGAGCTAATGAGGTAATTAATATGGCAAAGAATGACACAGAGAAACAGAACTGCTACTGGTAAGATTAGAGATTCTTGTGAAACACAAACAAAGAAGTGATGTGGAAATGATTAAAGATGTTAAAAAAAATTAAACACTTTTAAATAACCATCATGGAATTCAAATGTCATGAGACGCAAAAAATTATTACTGTTTCCAAGAAAGTATCTAGAGAAATAATTTCCTTGGTAATTCCATTCCAGATGAAAGAGTGATATATTAACACTGAAGAATTGTACAATAACTGAGACCTGAAACCACTCAGTAAATCATTTAACAGAGTTTGGCAAATAGTATCAGGAAATGCTTAAAAAGTCTCTCCCCTTCAAGACCCAAATCACTGCATACGAGTCTGAGATACTAAAAAATTCTTTGTGCTAGCTTTATTTATTAAAAAAGGAGAACTATTGCAAATTTGATTTAGTTTCAAGTTACTAAAATTTTTTTTCGATTTTAAATTTATATCTCGTAATCTTCTTGTTTTCGTATTTATTTTTCCCAGATTTAAACAGCTGATCACATACCCAGCTTCAGAAGCTGGCATATAAATGCAAGGTGCAGCAGGATGTGACATAAGCAGTTCAATAGGTAATCTCTGATCCTCTACTCTATCAGGGTCAGATATTTCTACTAAAAGAATATTTCAGAAACCAGAACTCTTCAGGTGAGATTCTTGTGCTAACAACTTCAGTAAGTTTAATGAGTTCTTCACAGAGACGTCCATTTCAATGTCAAGAATCTCATGTAAAGTGCATTTTTCATCTCTCAAATCCTTGTACTGCATGATCAACCAGGCATTGTGCTTTACTTTTTGTCCTAACAAGTCATGTTGCTGACATACAGCAGTTTGTTCTATCACAAAAGGCGGGGAGGGGGGGAACCTCAAGTGCGTCATAAATTATTTAGTAAATATATCTTGAGGTGAAAGGTACATACAGAATGCAAGATAAATACACATGTTAAAGGAATAATAAACAGAAGTGTAACTTTTTGTCAACACCTTGTAATTTGTACTGTTTACAAGTATAATCCAATCTTAGCTGGGTCTTCAAAGACTCAGGTCATTGTCACAAACACAATTCCAGAAAGTCCTTTTGCACTACTCCTTAAAGCTGGGTAATGCAGATACTCTTCACAGTAACTCTTACTTTTATTGCTCTGTAATGGCAGTATTTTTCAATGTTGCCCTTACCAGTGCTAACACCATTTGATATCCTCTAGGTCTGAAAACATTTAGTGCTAAACAGTGCTGTATGAGAAACACCAAATAGCACCACAACCAGGAAGGACAACCGTCAAACATGTCACACTGTCGCCCTTATATACTCATCGCAGAATGTGAATTCTGATTGCATTTATATTCTGCTGCTGTAAATTAGTTTCCTCTAATCAATATGAAAAGTTGAAGTTTTTTTATGACTTTTCTCTTTCCACAGAGCTTTGCTCAGGCAGTCATTGGTCCATTACTGACATTATTCCACTGAAAGCACATTATCACAGAATAAACATGACCTGCAAGAAATTGTGTATTTGCACAGAGGTTTAGGGAAATCTGTGACCAGGCTTTATTGTATGTGAGACACACTGCACAAAGAAACATCAGTCAATGAGCCAAAGCTTAAGATCTTAAAAGTTGCTACATTTAAGCTAGCAAATGCTTTCTGAGAATCTAGATCTCTAGGTTTTCTTAATATGAAAACCTTATTTGAAGGATAGTTTAGCTATGATAACTATTTCATTCTGAGAAAAAAAGGTTGTTTTATAAAAATTAGGTAATGATTAAAAACAGTTCTTTCTACAAGCATAGAATACACATCTATATTACTTAAACAGACAGTAAACCAAAAATGTTACTTTCCTTACTGAAACTAGGTTAGATGTACTGGAAGTTTCCTGTGAAACACTAGAGAATACCACAACATCTTAATTTGTCTTTTTATTCTCTTCTAGTTCACTGAAATGCTCCTGCATACAAGTCTCCTACTTGTCATTTGCCATTATTTTCTTTCATATACATTTTCAGCTTGTACATCTCTCTGTAACTGAGCCAGCAGGTTGTAGGTACATTAGTAAGTAATGTGACAGCAACAAACTCACTTGCATTTTATAAGCCACTGGAAAGCTGTGGAGTTTTCATGACCTAACACTCATCATAAACCCACACTTCTTTTGGCATTACTTTTCTAAGCAGAACTTGTTGGATAGGATTTCAACTGGCAGAGTGAATTCACATTGCAAACATCACCCTGAAATTTGTGCTGGTAGTTTGCATGTAATATGTGCTGGAATAGACAGCATTTGTGTGGTGAAAACAGTTTACTCATTTGGCACAAAAAGATGTGATAATGCCATTCATCAGGAAAACATACAGATGGCAGTTGCATTGTTCATATTCTATATTCTCTCTCTCTCAAGTAAAATTGTCTTGTTTAGTTTTCATGATGATTCATCTGATGATGCTTGGTGGGCAACTCTAGTGCTAAAAGCCCTGTGGGACAGAGAATACAGCCTGGCAGGCATTACAGGACTTCTCTGATGTCCAAATTCACACTTCCAGTAAAAGCTAACACATTCCCAAGTGCACTCTTGTCTATTTCTAACTTCCTTTTCTAAGATCTCTCTGACATCTTTCATCCTGTTGTCATATGGAAACATTTTATGCTTTTGTTTGAACATCAGCTCATAAATCTCTTTCAAAAGAAGCATCATTCTGAAGACATTTCTTCAATTCACTGTATCTACTCTCTTGCTTTGTGTATGTTCAGTATGTGATCAGGAAAATCTGTAAGACTGACTGACAGACTGACAAATTCTACCCAATTGGCACTCACCAGATTTAGCCAGTCATCTTCAGCACTCCAAGCAATGTTCTGCCAGTGTAAGGTCTTCCTTCTCTCCTTCTAAATACCTCAAGATTTGCATGACTCTGAGAGAATTATTCAATCGCATTATGTCTCTCTACAAGTTTAAAGACAAATCCAACCTGAAGTGGAAAAGTGATGTGATATAAACTGCACAAAAAGCTAAGCATGGTATAAAAAAAGAGTGGTTGTGAATGCAAAATAACATTATGGGACACAATTTGCATGCTAAATGCTATCTTTGGAGAAAAAAAAAGAGACTTTGAAAGATTATTATATGTTAAAAAAACCTACCAAACCATACAAATAAATTACTCATTTAAGACAGGTTGCCTTCAGAAGCAGGTTATCATGACCTGCACTACTAGACTAAATGGGAGTAAAATTTATTTTAAAACACACACTTTTTTCTCCCAGTTAGTTCCAATCAGGACTTTTTTTTCATGAAATAAAAACAGTAACAAAATTATTTTAATACACTGCCATACAACAACTAGATAATATATCTACCAACCACAGCCACCAACACATGCTGTATTTTTTCAATGTCATATACACAAATACATTTGCTATGGTTATGCCAGAAATCAAGCTACAAAAATGGCTTGCCCATTACAGTATAGGGGATCTACAAGAAAGGCAGGAATAAAATTCAATTCTTGAAAGTTCCTGTTATAACCACACCATCCCCCTTTAAGAATTCCTTGTAGTAAAAAAAAATTAATACATGTTTTGATTTGTTTTAAAAAGAAGCTCTAACATAGGAGCAAACACTGCTGAGTTTTGAAGTGCTTTCAGATTTATGCTTGCCTAAATGTGAACAGAAGTTACCCTATAAGTTTTAGAAATACTTGGCTAGACACCAACCACTGTACTTACATAAGGCCATATAATCACCTGACACTTGTAGCTGCCTCACTGATTTTCCAAGAATTTTAATCCTCTTTTCCTGAAACTATCCCTTTAGTGAGAAAATATGTTTATTCTATTCCTTATATGCCTGCTTTGCAGACAAACAGTTTAATTTATCAAATAGGACAACAATATTTTCCACTTTCAAACATGAGAAATCAAGAGATTTCTTTGTACAGCAAAGTACAAAGTGTGTCTTGTCACATACAAGGGCCCATTCCTCAACTGTGCACTTCCAGGCTGCTTCTACGTATTTAAAAGCCTTGCTACAGAATAATGAAGCTTCCCAGCTCTTCCCTTCTGCCAAGCAGCCAGACCATGATGCCAGCGAGTAACGCAAACGCGGTGCTGCACAGCAGTTAGTGCGCCGTGCGAAGAGCAGACCCAGATAGCTGCTCGATGGCTGGAGGCAGATGGAGCTTGAACTTCCTATTACCAGAGGTTTTGGCTTTATAGAGTGTTTAAATATATAACTAGCCTATTCATTTTGCTCTAGTTTGTATTTTCTGTTAGATATAAAATGGGACAAGTAAAGTTCCTTGTCCCATTAAGCCAATGGAAGTTTTAACTGCAGACTTCAAAGAAACCAAAATCTGTCTCTTTATTGTTTAAAATGTTTCTGACTAGTGACTGTAAAACTGGAGCTATTAATTAACAATGATTTTGGTGTCTGATTTTTCTGCATGTGTAATTTACACTTATATCCTGTGTAATAATTAAAGGTTCTAATGTGATAACAGAATGTATTAAGAAGTGTGTGAACCGCAAATTGCAGGAAGTCAGAACAACTCTCCAAGGAATTACCTTCACTTTAAAAAGGATTATTGCATGCTTTTCTTACAACAGAATAACAGATTGGTTGAGATTTGGCTGCTGGAGGTCTTTGGTCCACCTTCTGATCAAAGGAGACTGAACTAGAGCAAGTTCTTCAGGCTCTATCTGCTCAGGTTTTTAGTATTTCCAAGGATGAAGACTCCACAAGCTCTCTGGGCAACCTGTTCCAGAGCTTGACCGCTCCCATGGTTAAAAATATTATTCCCATTTTTCATTTCACTTTGTGCTCATTGCCTCTTGTTCCGTTAATTCTTAGCAGTGGTGTCACCTTGAGGTTGTACATATATTGGTGGAATATTTGCAAATGTCCACCATTGCAAAACCACCAGCACAACTCCACTTCTGCTGCACAAAAGGTCACTCAAAACATCATTCACTGTCAACAACTAGTTTGTCAAAGCAAATTTAAAT
Source organism: Callaeas wilsoni (assembly GCA_013398955.1). Classification (NCBI taxonomy): domain Eukaryota; kingdom Metazoa; phylum Chordata; class Aves; order Passeriformes; family Callaeidae; genus Callaeas; species Callaeas wilsoni. The sequence goes on from VWPU01012118.1 coordinate 78,699, forward strand.
TCCCACCATACTCCTACACAAGCACTTCCTACTATTACTCCTGCAAGCATTTTTTCCCTAAAAAACATCTCTCATAACACTTCTATACTGTCTGAGGTTCCAGAAACCAGAAAGGGCTTGTCATACAAAAGGGGTGGAGGGTGGGTGATGAAATACGCTGTGCCTAGAAAGTCAGAGAAAATTCTTAGAAAACAAGTATTACTTCTGTGGCTGCATGATACATAAAGTAGGAGGAAAAGGAGGAGAGCATGAAATCAAGGGCTGGGAAGAGCCACTGACAACTTTGCAGAAACCGCCCTTCTGTGATTTCCAACACTTTCCTCCCTCAACATCAGCAAAGCAGCAAAAAGAAGGTACCACAGGCTGTACACTGTGCTGCAGCTCTGGCACAGATAGAACAGAAAGTTACTGCTCCAAGCAGTCACTGGCATCTGCTTCCTTTGTCTACATCTAAAGACAGACATCTGTGGAGATATTTCTAGTGCAAAATGAACTGGTAGTTTGCGGCTATACCAGGGATTCCACTGCCCTAGCACCTGCGCAGATACTGGCTAAGACAAGAGCAAAAGGCACAAAACAGTGCACGTGGACTTTACTGCCTCCTTGACCCATTCTGCTCTGACGCAATACAACTGGAGGCCACCAAAGGATGTGTTAAGGAAACTTTCCTGTCTGAACATTCAGAAGCCACTCTGCCAGTTACCCTCACACCACCCAAGCTGGCACTGAGGTCCCTTTGCAGCTACACATGCCACTCTCACAGTCACACCAGGTTTCCCTACCGGCTCAACCCTAGGTTTCCCATAGCAGAGTCTCAGATGTCTGGATCCCCAAAATATTTTAATCATGGTGCAACAACAGAATAACAGCTTGAGTCGGTGCCAAGAAGAGGCTCCAAACAAAGAAAAACCTGGGGTTTTATACCCCCACAGTCAAAGCCCAGAAAGATCTGGGGCTCCTCAGCTCCTGCCGTGTCTCTGAGTGGCCGGTCCCCTGGTTGGCACCAGAGGTCCCTGTGCCCTTTGCTGTGGCAAGTTGATGGTCTCTTCTCTGGGGCTGTCACTACCCAGAGCTGAACCTGGAGCTGGCACCGCAGCTGCTCACGGAGCTACTGGCACTGAGTGTATTCCTCAAGAGCCAGAGTATGTAAGGCCAGGAGTCAGTCCCTCAAAAGCACGTACAACTGCAGGAATACTTCTCAGTGGGAGCATAAGGGAGTCCACATTCTTGCCCAACACCCGAAACATCCACCATCTCTAATATGATTGAAGCTTTGGTGGCCCAGAACTCACATGCTTTCCATGTAGATTATACAGATCGAGAATGGGAACTGTCCTGTGGGACTGACAAAATCCAAAATCTAATGACAAACCAAAAGAAAGTAATTATAAAGTTGCAATTCTTTGGCAAAATTCCTAGTGAACTGAAACAGTTATGCAAAATAGAATGAAAATGGTTTAAAAAATAATCTGTTGCTCCCTGCTACTAAAACATTGTTTATTCTTTTTCCTGTGTTCAATAACTGTACTATTCCACTGAAAACCTCAATACAAAATGCAGCTTTTAAAGCTTCACTGCCAGACTTTTCATACTAAATAATTACTTTAAAGGTTGGCAGAAATCTCTATTTTTGTCTTTTATCTTCAATTTCCTAAAAGTGCAGTTCTTTTGCATTCAAATATATCTTGCTTCTGGGATGCATTATGTATGACAGAAGTAATTAAAAATTGTTTACAATGTTAGACCATTAGTTTTGTGCAAATAGAGCTGACTTCAGTTTCTTGCTTGAAAGATTTTTTGACAAATAATGTAGTTGTTAACTGCCAATTTTCTAGTGGGAAAACTAAGCATCATTTTGAACTATGTTTTTTTTTCTCCATCTCATCTGAAACATTGTTCCCAACTAGTTTATTAAAGGCTGAATAAATATATCTGCAACTCAGCATGTTTACCAAGTTAAGCAGGAATTCAAAATTCCTTGCTTCTAAAGGCCAAGCCTGCAGGAAAACAGGAGATATGTGCCTGGAGATATGTGAATTTTCTTCTTCATCATTAGAAACACATTCTGGCCAGAGAATCAAGCTTGTAAAGCACAACAGGCACATCAAACCTTTCTAAAATTCCCAGATGATACCATCCTAAAACAAAAAACACTGAGAGTTGAATTTATATGAAATAAAGCATGTCATGTCAGTTGTTCCTAAAGAAATAAAAATAATTCCAAATTTACAGATGTGTATTTGTGTGACTGTCTGTATCCTGACTGAGTGGAAAAAAAATTTAAAAATAACTTTTGTTCTATCTCGAATGAAAGAAAGACAGAAATTGGATGCTGACTTAGAAAAAGAACTTCTTAATCTCATTCAGCACTATCTAACACCTTCCATGATAACCACGGAATTTTTAGTAATCATCATGATTTTGCTTCACAATTTTTAACTGCCCTTGAGCATCTTCACAGATGTTTTTGGTAAGGCCTGATCCTAACTCCAGCAGCCAAGAGTGTAACGACAAGATAGTATCTCCACTGCAGGAGAGAGAGCAGTGTCTTCCCAAAGCTGCTAAAGCAGGAACACAGGCGAGCACAGGTAATACTAATGACACTAACACTTGGGAGGGAAGTTCACGCACTTTATAAAAGGTCAGAAGATCCTTTTCTTTTCCATAACCTCTAATATGCAGTGGTGATCCTGAACAGAAGACCACCGCACACCAAGGAGCAGTGACCCCCAGAGCATCTAAGCAGAGCAGCTCCACCAGCCCAGCTAGCCCCGTGCTGCATGTCCAGCCTGGCCTTCAAGCCCACGTTGTGCAGCACATGCCCTTGGCTGCAGGACAAACCCACCCAGCTCACTGCAACCAGCAGCTCCCACTTGGTACCAGCGACTCCACCTGCATGTCCTTCCCCTGATCTAAAAGTGCAGCTAGCAGTTTGTAAGTGAACGTCCCTTCTGTTACACAATATGAATCATGAATCAATGAACCAAGCTATTTACTTGTAAGTAATTTTTGGAATGCAGAAAAGCAAACTGCACCACTTTTACAACAGAAGTACAAACAGGGGCAAAAGTAGTAATTTCTTTGGGGTTTTTTTTAAGATTTAAAGCACTTATTACTCTCTTTATTTAAAACCTTTTTTTTTCCCCAGAAAATGCTTAGAGAAGCTAATGAAAATGCAAACTTTTAGAATATTTAAATATGTAAATATTATGCTCACAAGTATATATATATATTTTTCATGTATATATTTTATTTTAATAGAATAATAATATGAGAATTACAGGAATAAGGTATGCAGTAGAAGCAATAGTGGAATATAAGGTATAATCCAGTATTTCGAAAACCAAAATTAAAAAAAATAATCAAGTAACTCAAACTTCTAAGATAACAACATTGTACAAGCCCTTCAAAACAACAATCAATCAATCTATAGGCATTGTTATTTCTCATGTAAATCACCTTAAAATTATAATTTCAAAGCGAGATTTCTTAATATAGTCATTCCATGGAGAAACTGTTATTTGCAGTAAGAATTGATAAAGGCATTAGGTCTTTCTATTGAGATCGACAGAAAGGAGGTCATCGCTGCAAAATGAAGCAGTACCAAGACTGAAGACTTGTTTCAGATTTACTGATGCATATTATCATATATATGATTCTGTTTGAGCCAGGAAAGGAAGGATCACAGGTTGCTTCCAGCTAACACTGTGCTCCCAAAAACGCTGCGGACGCAGGGAAAACTAAACTGTGGTACAATCTGACCACAACCTACATTTTTCTTTAAGCGATGCCAGAAAGTAGGAGAGCAGCTACATCCATGACTTGCCAACTTTACGCCATTGGCAAAGAGGTGATTTCAATGAAAAGAGGGACAGCTCAGTCCCATTAGTGTAAATATACTCAGAGATATGCAGGACGTCTTTGAAAAATGTTCCTTCCTTTTTGCTTCTTCCTTCCCAATAATTACGCATTCTACCCAAACTTCCCTCTACAAATACCTGGTATTTTTCTTACAATGTAAATCTTTTACAATGAGAAAGACACCTGGATAAAAAAGACTATAGACTGATGCTTTCTTTGCTTCTCATTCTTGACAGGCCAGCTCTGCTATGCTGTAATTTATCAGCAAATAACTTATTCAGAAACCTTTCATTCTGATGTATTACTGTTTACTTTACCAGAACAGTTTACTTAGCTACTCCGTCTAAGATATGACTCAGCCCTACAATCACTACAACCTGCTTTTAAGCCTGGAATCATTTACTGACCCAACTATTAATTTTGTTAATGGTGTTGCAGAACTCAAAAATTCTGGGAGACTGTTACCCCCAGGCATTAGTCCTGTAAACACCAGAGTTTTCCGCTAACCATTTTTATTAAGGTGATCCAGGTACCAAGAAAAAGAACCTCTGAGAACAATTTTTTTTTAATAAATCACAGGATCATTCCAGTTGGAAAAGACCTCTTGAGAACATCAAGTCCGACCTTTAACTGATCACCACCTTGTCAACTATATCATGGCACTAAGTGCCACATCCAGTCGTTTGTTGAACACTTCCAGGGATGGTGATTTCACTGCCTCCCTCGGTGGTCCATTCCAATGTTTAAAAACCCAAATGTTTAAAAACCCAAAAGTTTAAAAACAAAAAAGAAAAATATGTTGCACTTTCTATTTCTACATTTAATAATAAATTTTTGCATCTAGTCTACATGGCTAACTTTTGGCTTAAATTTATGGCCAGGAATTGAGGTGTTAAATCAGTGCCAGCAGGAGGATGAAATATTACAGGAGCTGCAAAACTTGACAGAGTGAGCCACACATCAAATCCCCACAGCTGAGAGCCCCAGGACACAAACCAAGTACTCTGTAACAAGAAGGCTCTACAGTGTGTCACAAAGAAAAACGATGGCAACAGCTTGTCAGGTTTGCAGCTCTTAAAGGAAGGGCAAGCAGGAACTGGGAGTAAGGCAGGGCTCTCAGGTGATCTGCCAATACCAGCATAGCCAAACACAATGTAAAACAGATCCAGTATGTCAGCAAACCCATGAAAAACAGCAGGATAAGGTGTTCACTTAAAAAAATAGTGAGGTTTTTTTTGACTAGAGGTAGAAATATAAAGATAAAAAAATATATATTATGTGATTTTAAAAATACTTTCATATGCATGGGCTTATCACAGTCTTTTAGTCCTTGTGAAAGCCTTCCTGGACAATCAGAAGTTGAAGGATGCAAATCATTAAAAAAGATCCCTAAAATGTAATGGTTATATATAGTATGACAAGGACAGAACACATCACATAGAATCTGTTTGGGATTGACTACTTACCACACAGCCTCCTGACAAAAAAAGTGTGATCAGCCTAGACGCAGTATGACTGAAACTCGTTACAACTGCATAGACAAATTATGTTCAATATACATTGGAGTTAAAAAAAAAAGATTGCATTGGATTTTCAGGAATGAGAAAAAAAAATGAAGTCTTCTTTTGTCTCTACATAGAGTATTTGCGGACAACAGCAAAGACCAGATACTCAATTATGTTCTATGAACACGGTGAAGGAGAAAGGTAGGAGAAAGACTGAAACACAATGTTCTTTACATAATCATGCAGAAATTAAGAATTTGAGTGCTCACTTCTCTCCTGTATGATCCCATGCTCCTTTGAAAAACATTGGTCTAATGGAGACTAATGGTCTCCCAATCCAACCCTGTCATCCAGTGTCTTTGGCAGAAGTAAAATAAAGGCGTACATTTCCCGTAGCATGTTTGTAGGAAAGGTTGAAGAGATGTGGCTATGCTATCTCAGCCTACAGGGCACAATGTGCTGCTGGGTGATGCTACTAATGTTCAAGGAGCAAATAGGACACAGGGTACAGTAGTGGGTACAAGCCAAACTAGAAAAAGAATATTGAATAGTCAGAATAAATAGTAACATTCATTTTGCTGCTGAAAGATAAACTATTGCCGATAGGTGATTTAATTAGATGTCTTCTGCCACTGTGATTAAAGTAATTGCTTTTTGTTCAGCTCATGTTCTTCACATAACACTATATTTAGTAAAGAGTACTAGTCACAAAGTTTTGAAGAAAAATCATGTATTTCCTATTCTCATTGATATTTGCCCAGTGCTCTAAAACCTTTGAAGGAAGGACACCCATTAGACAAGAAAAAAAGTGGATATACATGCAAACTCTATGGAACTCCATGAATGAGAAATACCTTCAACAAGGAGCAGTTGCTCCTCTGATCCCAAAGAGCTAACCTAAGTAAACATGAATTTTGTCACTTTAACATCTCCTTCAGAATTTTAAAAGACTGCTAATGATTTTATCTAGATTTATTTAGACTCAGCGATTTATCTAATACCAGTAGCAGTCCAACCCAGTAATAACAAATAAGGGCCTTTTCCCTTCAGTTACCACTATAAATAGGCTACCAAGCATTTTCTGACTTTTATATGCATTTCTTACAATGTTTTTTAATTGACTGAAACACTGAATTTAATTCTGCACTTATTATTGGCCACCCAGAAATGAAAGGTTTTCTTCAAGAGGCTAGGTATCAAGTATAAATAAGCTTTTTTCCTTCCTTCTACTTTGATTAGAGATTTGGTTTTACAATATAGGCATACTTTTAATGCAAGTATGATGCAATAAGTGTAATTTTTTCCCTTTTTTTTACTTGTATAAGAATGAAGAGCAATAATTATTATAAATTCAAAGAGACTGCTCCTATTTGGCAAACTATATTCAAAATCAAAAGTATATCAATATAATTTATCTCAGAGGATGATCATAAAGAGATGCAAAACATTCAGCTTGATAGCAAGGAATATATTGGAGAACACATATATTTTATCAGGGAACATATTAGGAAATATTAGAAAATATATAAACAGATATCAACATAAATTGTTCTTTAAATACCAAGTTAGAATATAGAACACCTCCAAATCACTACCTTTTCTTTTGCTATACATTACTTTTAAAACAATCAGCCTGTACTTTTTCTGTAGAGTGAATACATAAAAACTCAGAAAAACTTTTTAAGATATGCAACATGATTGTTAGCCAACAACTTTCAGCCAAAGGAAAACATACCGTTAAACATTAAAAATGCCAACCTATTTGCTTTTTGCACACTTTCTTAGTGAGTAATTTTTATTTTTTTAAAAAAAAGCCTTCTTTAATTGAAGTCCTTTCAGTACTTCCTTTGCTATTATTTGAGTTTTTGTTCATTATTCAGTTACGGTCCTGCACTAAGAGCTCCTGCACTTTATCTCTTTAAATTTAGTACTTCCCGCTGTAAGTGCATCGCTCTTTGAATAATTACAATTTATATTAATAGGAGCATTTATTATTATTATTAATATTAATATTCCAGTGAATATTTAGCTATTTTAGAAATCTGTAGATTATATGCAACACTCCTACCAAACAACAATGGCTGAAGGAAAGAGTCTGATCAGCCCAAGGTTTCTCTTCCTGAAGGAAAGACAAATATGACCCCTGTCATATCTGGAGCTAAGTTACTTTTTAAAACTGGAATAATTTAAAATAAGACCACCTTGATCACATTTTTAAGTTTGTTGCCTTGCACATGTAGAAACATTTAGCTATACTGCAGAATGTACAACCACATATCAGAAAAGAAAAAGGCAATGAACATGAAAACAGGGAAATTAATGACTCCACTTACTAGTGTTTCCAGGATAGTCAGTTCCACAGTTTCAAAGTATAATTGCCAGACTTACCAAACCCCAGAAATGCGGCAGCATTATTGCAATTCCTTAGAAACTTAAGTCAGGCCACAACACAGATAACATAGTGTGCTTAAAATTCAAAGCTTAGAGTCCTCTTAACTGTAGGATCCAATTACCATTCTGTTAAAAAAAAAAAAATAGGAGCCAGGTTTGCAGTATTCTATTAAGTCACAGCCAGGATAACAGAAAGGAATGAGAAAACAAGCATCTCCTATACAGCAACCCATTCTTGCTGTGTTTCCCCATTAAACAAAAAAGATGCAAATCAACATAGGGCAAAAAAGTGATCCTATTCAGCAAGAGACAGGGCTATTGAAAACAAAGACGATCCTGCCCTGTTCCTGTTAAAAGTCATGCCACAATGAAGCAAAGAATTCAGCTGTCTGTAGGAAGAGAAATGATGTGCACGAATTATCCCAAGGAACTGGGCATTTAACAGGGAGTGACAGATTCTCATCTCTAATTCATGCTCCCAAGACAATTTAAACTCATACTGTGTTACTCTCGAAAACAGATTACTTAGAGGGAGTTTAAGAAGGTTTAAGTTTTAGAGGGTTTAAACAGTCTCGAACAGAAACAAACTTCATCTTCCAACTCTTGTATCAATAATCTAACAGAGAGATTGTTGAATAAAAGGTTATTCCACCTCTCCATCCTTCATGTTAAAAGCCAGTAACTACAACAAACTAAGAATTTCAGAATGTGAATCTGTGCCTGGTGTGGCCTGAGTACACTGACAAAATAGCGTCCTTGAACTTTTCAGCTGAGGACTGTAAATGGCTGAATATGAAAAAACTGCCTAAACTGCTCTAGCTGCTGCACACTGACTGTGCACAAAAGTAAAATCCAAGACATTCTAAAGATATAAATTAGAATCAAGGAAGAACCTTGTGATTTTAGGCACTCCTGGGTTAGGCAGCAGCTGTGTGAGCTGTGATCGCGTTTTTTGACTTAGGCAGCTGAATTCTCCATAAATCTTGCTTTAGGTATTTAAGTCCCTTACGGGATCAAGCCAATAAACTCTCTCTCTGTCTTTACCTCCCTAAGTATATTAGATCCTATTATGTTTTCCCTCCCTTTTTATTTTTAATGAGATCTTTATCTTTATAACATGTAGTTAACTATTTATCCTATTTGTGGTCATTTTTTCTCATACTAGTGCATACATAATTACTAAGCGTAATTAAATAACTTACTATGGGCCTTTTTTTCCCCAAAAGTACTGAGAACGCATAGCTCAAATTTTCTCAGAGAGAATTAAGATCCCTTGGAAAATCCACACTGCAGTGTTGTACAGAAATGCTAGAGACCGTGGTAGCAGTCTAGCTTTGCTCAGCTCAAATTATCTTTTGAGACCAAGCTGCAAATGCAGCTTTGTGGCCACTCATAACTAAAAATTACCCAAAGTGAACTTCTGCCTAACACTGTGTTGCAGGAACAAGGCTTAGTGTTTGTTTGACTGCAGTGATGCTGAGCATTTTTCCATTTAAAAATCTCTCTGCCAGAACTATCTCACTAAAGCCCCAAAAGTCTACTAAGCAACACAGAACAAACTGAAACAAAACAAAACCAAGTTGGTTTTGAGCATTATTTCTTAGCCAGGGTTGAAGTGACTCAAACGTCAAGCATCAATTTTATTGACTTTTAACTACTTTAGGACAAAATAAATACCATAAAGCTGAGGCAAAATATTTTTATTCACGGATGAAAAAGTAAAAAAGTTTTTCTAACCAGATCTGCTTTTAGAAGTTGGAAATTACTGTGGATTCTCAAGAAAAACTTGATTTTCTCTAATACGTATATATAATTATTAGTTTTGCATATCATGTTTCATGTGAGGAGGGCTGGAAGCCAGAACTGCTGAAAGGTCCGGGTTGCTGATTCAACAGGAATTTGGAAGTTTTTTAACTGCAGCTACAGACACATGGCAGGAGGCTATTGCTACAGAGCCAGGAGCTGACCTTTGACAAGAAATGGATTTCCCAAAATCAGTTTCTTGGTCCACAACAGGGATTTTACCAGATTAGAGGCATGTGGGGACTAGTCCCACAGTAGAGCTATTCTGAAAATACACAGAAATTGCCAGTGCTATCTTCTTGGATATTTGGAAAATGCTTCTCATGAAAACTTATCCATGTTCTGTCAGATTATCTGAACAAATACTCTTCTACAAAGCATTGCCTTCCTGATGGATGGGTAAGGGTAACTTTTTTTTTTTTCTCTTAATTTGAGAAAATGTTTCACCGGAAAATTTCAACTAACTATAATAGAAACTGCAAACTCATTTCACATATGCTACCTTGGTCACCAACTGGCATGGTAAGTAACAATTTATAAAGTGAAGCAATCTGAAGCCATTCCCCAGCAGTTAACACATGGAAGGCACGACTATGCGTGAACCATTTGCAAGTTGTTATGTTGCACATTTTCCTTCTGAAACAATTACAAAAAATAAATTGTACAATTTACAATAAATAATGGTTTAAATAGTCACTGTCTGGGAAGGCCCCAGTGCCATGCATGGATTGCAGAGGGCAGGGCAGCAGCCATGAGCACTTTCTCTGGAGTGCTACCAGAGAAAGCTCAAGGTGGCTAAACTTGGATTTTGCTGCTTTCTCTCCCACCCCACTTTTGCAACCACGGAAGTAGTGGCTCACATGCCTCTCTATGGCTCCAAGAGGTGGGTATGGATATTCTGCTGCACTGACAGCGCTACCTCCTCTGTCAGTCCTGCCGGTGTGTTGGGTATCCTAACCTGAGCAGAGAGTTAGGTAGATACCCGTTGTCTTTCCACAAAAGAGGTTCCCTCTCCTTCCCTCACACTCCTCTAGTCTTCTTCCCTAAGTGAGTTTGTATTTTTTCCGAGGACCTGGGGGACACTTCAGTTGTGGTCCTCATGACTGTGCAACCATTCCTTCATCACCCTGCTGAGACACGCTGAAACATTCACTTTGTAACAATGACTGAGACTAAGGGGTGAACTCAATAGCTGAAAAGTTTAGTAGCAGTTTGTCAATTCCTCTATTTATCAACTTGTTTCCTACTGATTAACTGTCTTCTGTTCTTCAGACTGAATCCAGTCCCTTGCTGTAACAGCCTAGCGTGTCAGGTAATCCCTGTTCTGGCATTAACAAGCACTGTTGGACAGTGTGTAAATCCTCCCACTGTTTCTCAGAAACCATCCCATAATCTCTCTTCAGATTCTCAGAAGTATTCTCCTAATCTCTAATCTAAATTTCTTTTAGTCATTTACTTCACCTTTTTTCTTACGTGTCACTTGCTATCTGTCCTCATATAGATCACTTACATAGGGCAATCGTGTCCCCTCTCCATCCTCATTTAAGTAACACAGTGGGGGAGCAAGTATTTCTCCAATTCTTATTGTACAGTAAATCTGTTCCAAATTATCCTTTTCTTCCTTCAGCTACAGTTATGCTTCCTCTTTTTTTACAAATAACCTGACCAGAACTGTATGTTGTGTGCTTACTGACTGTTCACCAGAGTCACGTGTAGCACTATGAATAATTCCTTATCTTAACAATAAAAAAAAATCTAGGATTATATCAGGTTTCTTATAGCTTCCTGTTCATTCTCATCTGCTATCATTTCCCATTAATAAACTCTCAGGATCTGACAATATTTTTTCTCAATACATGTACACAGTTTGACACTTGCATGACCACAATTTTTCCATTTCTACTATCCCAGTAGTCACGCACGTCAGTTTCTTTCTGTCTGACATTTTTCTCCTCAGTTTATTGACAGCACTTTGTTACTTGCTGCCAAACCAAAAGATCAATTTCCTGCTTTTTTGTACCAGGGTCACTGATGAAAATATCAAGTAAAATTAGTACCAAAGCTGATCCTCAAAAAATGCATATGAAGTGTCTTGCCAGACAGGAAACTCTTCCCATCTCATGATTCATTTCCATAGGCCTTTTAACAGGATCTCTCGGACCTGACTACTTTTTAGCAATTCCATCTTACTCTATTCCAGTAAAAATTCTCCATGTGGCTCATTATATAATGGCTTTACTTAAGTCCAAAGAGACGAGAGCCTGAGCACTGCCTGTCTGCAGAATATAATTTCCATTACAAGAACAAAAGCAGACTGAGTTAGGTTGACTTCAGTCGATGTTAGGTAAATTCAATGGTTATGGGTTATGTTATTATTCATGTTAGCTTCATGTCTCTCATTAGTTTTTCACTTGAACATGTGTTCTACGTCCCTAACATACTATTGAGGTCAGCTTAATTGTCTATACTTGGTGAATGCCTTTTTCTTCCTTCTTGTAAGAAATACTGTGCTTGCTGATCTATAGCCAGTGTCCCAGATTTTGGAACATCTGACAGTCATGGCTGTCAGCTCTGTCACATTTGGAAACTTAGTCAGCTCAGCCTCCCCTAGCTAAGATTTTCTTATCTCTTTAGATAAAATCTGCTCTAAACTTTCATTCCTTTTACATATTCTACCTTTAACCCCAGAGGTCAACCTTTGTCATTTGTATTTTTAAGACAAGTGTTGTTATCATCATCATCAAAGTGAGAGAAATGCCATTCAGACACATCTCAAAAGTGTCACTGAATCTATTGAAAACAAGTAGCCTCTGGTTGGAGAAAAAAAACCATCAGTCCATAATATTGGTATATTAAGACTGAAAACAGTTGTTTTTGGAGATGAGTAGAGACTTTCCAGCACCACAAGCTGACTAGTATTCTGGTAACTGGGAAGGAGGAATAGGGACCAGCATCTCCTGGGTTCTGGGCATCATTACCCCAAGCCCAAAATCACCCACCAGGAGTGAGCTCCTCAGGACTCTCTTGACAAAGTGGGCAGACACCTCCAAAACTGCAACTGAACGGAAAATGAGGACATAGAACCAGAGAATCATTTAGGCTGGAAAAGACTTTTGAGATCAAGTCCAACTGTTAACCCAGCACTGCCAAGGCCACTACTAAACCACATCCCTAACTGGCACATCTACATGTCTTTTAGATCCCCCCATGGATGGTGACTCCACCACTGCCCGGGGCAGCCTGTTCCAATGCTTGACCACCCTTTCAGTGAAGGTGGTTTTCCTTATAGCCAATTTATACCTCCTCTCGGGCAACTTGAAGCCATTTTCTCATCCTGTTGTGTGTTTCTTGGAGAAGAGACTGACCCCTACTCCCAGAGCACTGATTGAAATGTGAAACCAAGTTTGTCCCAGTACTTAGCCCTGGGGAACCCCACTAGGGACTGGCTGCCAAGTGGATGTCACTCTATTCCCCACCACTCTCTGGGCCTGCCCATGCAGACAGCTTTTCACCCAGCAACAGTGCACTGGTCCAAGCCATGAGCAGCCAGTTTCTCCAGAAGAATGCTGTAGGAAACAGTGTCAAAGGCTTTACTAAAGTCTAGGCAGACCAGATCCAGAGTCTTTCCCTTATCCACTGGCAAATGCCATATTATTATGCTATGAAGCAGAATTCAGATTTCATGCTGAACTACAGGGAAATCCCAACGAGCAACTGACTGTTAATGAGTAGTTTATTTAGACAGCTAAAAACTGGTTTTGTGCAGCAGAAGTCACTGCATTTAACACATTTCATAAGAATGCTAGAATTCTTACCTTTGCCAAAAGAAAAAATCTTAAATAAATTTTGTAAATTTAAAATTCTTTTCTTTTTGGAAAGACTAGTCTGGGATGAACTCTAATACCCTCGGCTGCTCCTTGTAGAAGTCACGTTCCAGACTCTTCACCAGCTCTGTTGCCCTTCTCTGGACTTGCACCAGCATCTCAAATCTTTCTTGTACTGAGGGGCCAAGAACTGGACATAAAACTTGAGGTGTGGCCTCATCAGTGCCAAGTACAGGGGGACAATCACTGCCCTGGTCCTCCTGGGCACAGTATTGCTGACAGTCTAGCCTTGTTCAGCTCACCTTAACTAACTTTTGAGACCAAGCTGCAAAAGCAGCTTTGTGACCATTCCTAACTAAAAAAAATTATTCAAAACCAACTTCTGCCCACCACTGTGTTGCACAAACAAGGATTAGTGTCTGTTTTACTGCAGTGATGCTGAGCATTTTTCCATTTAAAAATCTCTCTGCCAGAACTATCTCACTAAAGCCCCAAAAGTCTACTAAATAACAACAAAAAACAGAAACAAAACAAACCATAGCTGGTTCTGAGCATTATTTCTTAACCAGGGCTGAAGGAACTCAAACATTATCAGCTAAGGTCTTCAAATTATTCAAGAATTTTTAATATGGCTTGATATTTCCTTTTTGTTGTTTTTTTTTTCCCTAGAAGAAATGATATTTAAGTGTTTCTTGGTAGAACAAATAGTTTTCAGGAATATTATGCTTTTCTTTTTTTAAGTATGACTCTTATTTGCCTAATCTCATCTTTCTCCAATTAATTTTATTTTGCCTTTGCTATAGAGATCTTTGCAAAAAGTTACAGTAGCTGGGTAACTAGCATTTACCTCCAAAGAAAAAGAGGAGAAAGCCATTATTTCTCTTAGAATACAACTACATCCTTTGGGTTAACTACTTTTTCTTGCGGTATATGCCAAGGGCCTGTAAAAATGGGGCTTGGCTCCAAATTCCCAGCATGTAGGTACTAATTTTTAGGTCCACTGCCTGTTCCCTTAGCCTGGGTTGGTCTTGCCTTACTTCGTTTATACTGCTGTTGGTTTCTGAAGACCTTAAATCAGAATCATTATGCTTAATTTACCTATAGTGGGGTCAAACACAACTTAAACCACTGTTTTATTGTCATCTCATGTCTAACTGGGTTGCGCACACTACTCATACGAGGAATTGCCTGGAAAAATATCCAATACCTTAAAAAGCATAAGAAAGGAATTACTTCTACCTCACGGTACTGAAGGCACAGTGCTTTGCAGGTACCTTTCTGATGAGAACAACCAGCTTCCATAACCAGCAGTACAATACTGCTCTACAGCAGGAAGGGAAAGGACAGTCCCTGAAGTCTTTCTTAGAATGGCCCACATGAACTGTGCAATGTTATTTTAAAATACCATTTATCTGACCCTACAAGCAGGGAAAAAAAGAGAAAAAAAGGATTTTTGAGTGTGCTATTTTAATGGAGTGGTGGTGGAGCTGTGTGTTATCTAATCTCGAAAATGTCTTTTTTCCTTACATAACTATCACATCCTGATGGTAACACAGTGAAAAACTTGAAATTTGAGGGTTTTTTTCTTGTTTAGTTAAATATGCCAAAGGTGAAATAATATACCAAAACCAAAGCTCAAAGAATCAACTGTAGTTCAAAAATACAAGAATGTCAACACTGGGTAACACCAAGGTCCAACTAGGCCCAGTATAATTTTAAACAGGGATAAAAAATAACGTCTAGAAAATAAGGACAAGGTGAATATATGGTCTAGATTTCTTGTAAATAATCTCCCAGATTCCAGACATTTCTACAACTGGTGGGAGCAATATAAAATGTCAGGCTCCCTACCCATCTATTCATCCATCCCACTCCAAATCCCTTCTTTCACTGTTTCAGTTTTGAAGAGAAAGACGATAGGAAAAACCTTGACTCTTCTGCTCCAAGACCCTAAGGCTGGCAAAGCCATGAGTAATTTGTTCATTTATACTGGAAATTATGTTAAATAACTGACTGCACTGATTGCACTCATGATTGCTTGAAGGAAGAGTGAATGTATGAACTAGTTCATTCATTAGCGAATATATGAACTTTTAGTAGAAACACTAATGTATGAACTTTTATAGGAATCATTAGAAGTGGCAATGGTGGAAACAGGTTTTCATTTCTACAGTTTTAAATTGTTCCATCAGAGGACAGCCTTACTATTCTAATTCTAATCCAACAAGCCCTTGGGCTTTGCCCTGTTTTATTTTATTTCTCTATTTCTCAGAAATAATCTGAAATGCAAAATCAACTACTGTTCTCTTTAACAGTACTTCTTTCACAGTTTTACTTTTGTCCAAACTGGCTAAGTCCAATACTTTGTGAGAGGTCAACTCACGTTTGACATGTCCACACCAGAATCCATAATCCATTAAAGCCATTCATAATAATTCAAAGCAATTTACAACATCCCACCACGATTCACGTTCACACTACAGGTATCTATTTCACTTTGATCCTTAGAGTGTCATTTCCTAACTCACTCAATTTTTTAATTAATTACTGTAAGAGACTATCTTTCCTATCCATGTTTAAAATATACCCATGGTCCCCTCATACTTCAGTTACCATAACATCTTTTTTCTTTAAGAACTTGAAAGACACTGTAGAGACAAAGGATGAAGCTTAGAGTAGCTGAGGTCAGACAAAACACCTGGGTGTAAATCCAGCTGTATCTGGCTATTTCAAATCATGCCATCTTTGCCCATAGCTCTCTTAACAACCTTTAGCATCATCCTCCAGCCTGCCATACACAGAATATGGCTGAAGAAAAATATAGCTTTGTTCCCTTTGTAAGGCCATCTATTAATTTTCCTGATGTGCAAGCTATGCTTGGAAGGTTTTAAAGGTACTGCTATATTTATCTGAAACGTCTGGATTTACGACAGCCTTCTAACATAAAAAAAAAAGAAAAAGCATTGCAACAATTATAAATATACAGCACTTATGCAATAGGCTTCAAGCTCTCATTGGAGGCTGGCATACACCTGGAAAGCCTAAGCATTTCCCCACTGTGACTCCTTTAGGCAAAACAGATCAGGTGCTTCCCCGCAGAGCTCGCCTCTGCTCCGCACTGGCGGGAAGCGCGGCTCGCTGCCCGCCGGGCTGTGGCGGCACAGCGGGGGCACAGCGGGCGCGTCCGACCCGTCCTGCGGGAGCTGGGAACACTCGGGAAGAGAGGGGGGGAAACAAACCCTAAGGACAAAGAGCTTTTCCTTAACCTTGTAACTTTTATCTTATCGTGTCCTCCATTAAAAGACTAACACAGAAGGAAAAGGGGCCAGCCTAAGCGGCCCAAGACGAGTGCGATAGCAGCCGCAGGGAGGGCGGCGGGCACCCGCCGGGTGATGCCTCCGGGGCCACGGCAGCTACAGAGTCCCGTTCCCCGCTGGAGAACCCTCTCCCCGCCCCGGCGGCTCTGTCCCTCTATCCCTGCCTCCCCCACAGCCCTGCTAACGCCCGACCCTCACCACGGCAGCCGCTCCCAGGAGTCAACCCGGAGCCCGTAGGGCTGTCCCTCTTCCCCGGCCAGCCACCCCCGGCCCGGCCGGGGCGCTCCCCCCTCCCCGGCGCCGGGCGGGCTGCGGGGGGTTCCGGGGACCGACGCCCCTGTGGACGGGCGTTCCCGGACGGGCCCGCCCCGTCCCCCCCACGTGACCCCGCGCCGTTGGCGGCGCGCGCGTGGAGCGGTGTTTTGTAACCTCCCCCCGCCTCCTCCCGCCCCCCGCCC
>VWPU01012121.1:0-12558 GCA_013398955.1 Callaeas wilsoni
GGCCCGCGCCGCTGGAATTCTCCGCTGGAAAAGCGTCTGCGGCGAGCTCAAACCAATCCGGGCTCGAAGCCCGCTCGGCCCGGCCCCCGGGGGCGCCTCGAACGGGAAACTTCCCCCTCCGCGGAGGATTTTATTTAATATAAACCCCCCTCCCCTCCCCGAGCCCCTCCCCGCTCGCTGCCCCGGCGGTTCGCTCACCCCTCCTCCTCCTCCTCCTCCCGCCGCCCCCATTTTGGGGATATTTTGGGAAAGCCCTTTTTGGCAGAGGCGGCGGCGGCGGTGCCGAGGCGTGAGAGGCCAGCCCCAAAAATAGGAGAGGAGAAGAGGGGGGCGAGCCCTGCGCGGAGCGGATGCTCAGATTTCCCCCGCGCGAGGCCTCCGGCAGCGCACCTTGCCGCAGAGAGGGGAAAAACCCAAATATTACCCAAAAATATGGGGTGGTAAACCCGCTTGTGGATCAGGAGCACGGTACGGTAAATATCGTATATTAAATAATAGATAATGAACGTTGTATATGGATTATGGACACTATTTGTTAAATATTGTATATTAAATATTATTTAATGAACGCTGTATATGGATTAGGGACACGGTTCTTGATATGGATTAGGGACAAGATTTGTTAAATATAATATAATAAATATTATATAATGAACGCTGTATATGGATTATGGACACGGTATGTTAAATATTGTATATTAAATATTNTGGATTAGGAACACCGTTCCTGATATGGATTAGGGACACGATTTGTTAAATATAAAATATTATTTAATGAACACTGCATATGGATTAGGAGCACGGTATGTTAACTATTATATGTTAAATATTATTAAATGAACCCTGTATATGGATTAGAAACAAGTTGTGTTAAATATTGGATATTAAATATTATATAATGAGCGCTGCATGTGGATTAGGGACATGATTTATTGAATATTATATAATAAATATATAATAACCACCGTATATGGATTAGGAGCATGGTGCGTTAAATATTATATATTAAATATCACATAATGAATCCTGTATATGGATTAGGAACAGAGTTCCTGATATGGATTATGGACACTATTTGTTAAATATAATATATTAAATATTATATAATGAACGCTGTATATGGATTAGGGACACGATTTGTTAAATACTACATAATAAATATTATATAATAGACACTGTATATGGATTAGGAACGCTGTATATTAAACATGATATATTATATATTAAATATCACCTTAGAAACACCGCGCATGGATTACGAGCACCATATGTTATTAAATACTATATATTATATATAAAATAGATAATATTCTATATGAAATACTATATATTAAATACTATATATTAAATGCTATCTATTAAATACTATATAATAAATACTATATATTAAATACTAAACATGAAATACTCTAAATTAAACATTTAATACCAAAAGGCCGGGATGTTTTTAGGGAGCACGCCCTGGCCTCTGGGATGTTTTTTTTTCCCTATAGGGCCGGGAGCCACAGGGAGAAGAGCGGGGACACAAATCCCCCCCAAATTTTGGGAGATCCCACGGAAATCCCTCCCCGCCCTCGCTCGTGCCCGGGGGGGGGAAACAGAAGGGTTCAGGCGGAGAACGTGGGGGAAAAGGGAAAATTCGCTTCTTTCATGGGATATTTGCATGGATTTTTTTTTTTTTCCCAGTTATAATTTGCTTTTCCTCCCGGGAATGAGCCTGGGAGGGTTTGGAAGCCTCCTGAGACTCGGGAGGGGAGAAGATATTTTGGGGTTTTATCGCGTTCTTGGAAGCGCCCGCACGGGCCGGGTTAAGCAGCGATTAACGGATAATAACGGGGAAAACGAGGGAAGAAACCCGGAGCAGCGGGAATTGCAGGTTTTGGGAAGCGTGGGTGTGGATGGAAACATCACACAGGGGGAAAAAACCCCAAATCCAACCCAGCCAAAATTCTGCTACGAGGGGAAGGAGAGGGGACACAGCTCCGAGACTCCGGATTCCCTTTCCAGCTTCGTCCAGGCCCTTTCCCAACCCTTTTCCAGCCTCGTCCAGGCCCTTTCCCAACCCTTTTCCAGCCTCGTCCAGGCCCTTTCCCAACCTTTTTCCAGCCTTCTCCAGACCCTTTCCCAGCCTTCTCCAGACCCTTTCCCAGCCTTTTTTTAGCCTCGTCCAGACCCTTACCCAACCCTTTTCCAGCCTTCTCCAGGTCCTTTTCAAACTCTTCCAGCTTCGTCCAGACCCTTTTCCAACCCTTTTCCAGCTTCGTCCAGACCCTTTCCCAGCCCTTTTCCAGCCTCCTCCAGACCCCTTCCCAGCCCTTTCCCAGCCGCTTCCAGTCCCGACGCTCCCCCCCCGGCCGGGACGGACCCGCTCACCGAGTCCGAGCTGCGAAATTTGGCTGCTTTTCCCCAATTTCCCCCCATTTTCAGCTGTATCTGTCTGCCTCCCATCACCCCTTCCAGCCGTGTCCCCACGTTCTCCCGCTCCTTAATTAAATCCCTTAATTAACCCCCCACCTTTCTGTATCTGTCTGCCTCCCATGGCCCCTTCCAGCCGTGTCCCCACGTTCTCCCGCTCCTTAATTAAACCCCTTAATTAACCCCCCACCTTTCCCCTCCAGGCTCTGTTTCTGCCCCGCGGCTCCTGGCGGGGATTTTTCCCTTCAGACTCTCCCCGCAGGGACCCGAGTCCGGCCCCGCTTTTCCCGTCGGTCCTGGGGTTCAAATGTCACCCGTGGGAGCTTCCAGGGAGCTCCGGGGACAAACCCAGCGGGAGCTGCCCCCGGGGACAGCCCGGGGCCGTCCCCCNCACCTTTCCCCTCCAGGCTCTGTTTCTGCCCCGCGGCTCCTGGCGGGGATTTTTCCCTTCAGACTCTCCCCGCAGGGACCCGAGTCCGGCCCCGCTTTTCCCGTCGGTCCCGGGGTTCAAATGTCACCCGTGGGAGCTTCCAGGGAGCTCCGGGGACAAACCCAGCGGGAGCTGCCCCCGGGGACAGCCCGGGGCCGTCCCCCCGTGACCCCGCTCCCGGCACTCGCTCCCTTCCCGTTCCCGGGAGCCGGCGGGGAACCGGGAGGATACGAAGGAAAACTCCGGGATTAAAGTTTCAGGCTCTGGGGTGGTTTTGGTTTTGGTTTGGGGTTTTTTTTGTTGTTGTAATTTTTGTTCCTTTTTTTTTTTTTTTTTTTAATTTATTTTGCGAAAATCTGTTTGTTGGAAAAGCGCCAAGGAAAAGGATGCTGAGGGCTGAGCTCCTTGCAGGGAAAAGGGCAGGAATCACGCCCTGGAAAGGACCCGAGCATCCCGCTCCTGCTCGGGTCAGGGCACAGCCCTCGGTTCATGGAAAAACCTCCCTCGTAAAAGTCACTTCGCATCTCCCGAGCCCGAAAACCGCCCGGGAAGGACTTTTTACGAGCCCGCTCCCGGGACAAGGTTCCATCCAGGTCCTCAGCTCTCCGTCCCTCTCCCCCCGGGCCGCCCTTCCCGGTCCGAGCCCTCGGCTTTAGCCCGAATTTAAACACTCAAACCTTGCAACGAGAGCCGGTTCCCCACCTGGCCTTGAGCCGCGGCGTTTTGGGACCGTCCGGAGCTGAGCTCGGGTTCCAGCCGGGGACGATTTTTGGCTTTTTAGGGGTCCGTGGGATTCCCAGGGCGGTGGGGGAGCCCCTCCTTCAGCAGCAGCTCTGCAGGAAGGTGCTCGGGGTGGGTTTTCCCGAGGTTTTCCCGGCGCCGGGACACCCCAATGATCCCCAGGCAGGCCCGGTTGTCCACGCAGAAAAATCCCAGCCCAATCCCAGCCCGGAGCAGCTCCTCAGGTGTTCCCGTTGCTGTTCTTGCTGCTTTTCCTCCTAATTGTGAGGTTTGGAGCTCGGAGAGAAGGAGGAGGGAGAAGGGGAAAGCAGCGCCGGGAATCCGGCACAGGAGCAAATCCCGGGCTCGACTCGCCTTGGAAATGGATGGATGGGAGGCTCTACCCCAAAAACTTCTCCATCCCTGCGAGGCCTCCTCCCCCCGGGCCCCGCTCCGGGGGCTTTTTTCCTCTCGGGTTTATGGTTCTTGTCTGCGCAGTGTCAGCGTTTCACACCCTCCAAGGCACAGCCTCCCCTTCGGAAAGTTCCCATCCCGAAGACGGCGGGAAAAAAATACCCCAAAAACTTCTCCATCCCTGCGCTTTGGGGCCAAAACCTTCTCCATCCCTGCGACGGTTCCTGGCGCTTTGGGGGCGGCGTGGCTCTGCTCGCTCATCCGCCGTGAAGAAATAAAAATCCGTTCGAGCGCCCCAAAAGCAAAAGGGCAAAAGGAGAGCAGGGATCGCAGCGGCTGGGCTCGGCACCCCTCCCCTCCCCTCCGAGGGCGCGGTGGCACCACCCTGAACCCATTTCATTCCCATCCCTGGCAGATAGGGGCCTTTTAAGGTCTCTTCTCCCTTCCCCACCCCCCAGAGCCACTACCCCTCATACATTATTTTTACTAATGTGGCGGGATTTTTTTTTTTTTTTTCCCTCCCCCCTTTCTGGGAGGAGGAGGGATTTGTGCGGCCGGATCGCAGGAATTTCGGGAGAGAGAGAGAGAGGGAGAGATGCCCCTGCTGACTCGAGGGATGTTGTTCTTGGGATTAGGGACGTCTGACCTTGAAGGTCGCGGGTCACGGTCTCGAATGAGGAGCGGGAGCGGCCGGGCCGCGGGTGTGAGAGCCGAGGTGCGTCTGCTGCGGATCACAGGCGGAAACTCCCCCGCACAAAGAGGAGCGGCCGGGCCGAGAACAGCCAGCTTCCCCCGGAGCGCCGGGCCGCATACCTGCGGAGCCCCCGGGGGATGCTCGGGGGGGAGGCCGGAGGGGCGGGGTGGTCGCGGCCAGCAGGCCCCGTTATTTATTGCTGTTTGCGCTCTGCGCCCGCCCGGAGGCCCCAGAGGCCGCAGTTTTCTGAAAAAGACGGAAAAAGGAACATCGCAGCGCCGGGGAGGAGGGCGGGCAGCGGGGAGGGTGCCCAGGAGCGGCTCTGCGGGAAGGGGAGAGGGGAGGAGGCTCCCCAAAAAAGCAGGAGGTGGGAGCTCGGAGCTGTGCCCAGAGGGAATGGCTGGGGGGCACCGGCAGCTCCGTGCCTCAGTTTACCCCCTGGAACAGCAGTCAGAGGGGCCGGGAGCACGTCAGGCGGGGTTTGGGGCAGCGAGGGTGGGACGGAGAGCAGAAATCTCATTTCTCTGCCCGGATCTCCACTCAGAGGTGGAAAATCTCGCGTTCAGCAGAGGCAGCTCAGGTCGCGCCCTTGGTGCCGCAGGTGGGGTTTGGGCTTCTCCCTGCGGCTCCCTGAGCTCGGGCTGTGCCTCTGCTGTGCCCAGGGCGCGATGGAAACGGGATCCCGAGTCTCGGACCTTCGGGCCTGTGCCCCTTCTCCTTCCTCTCGGTTTTTTCCAGGGCAGAACTTTGGCTGGGTTGGGTTTGGGGTCTCTTTTCCCCCCTGTGTGATGTTTCCGTCCACACCCACGCTTCCCAAAACCTGCAATTCCCGCTGCTCCGTGTTTCTTCGCTCATTTTCCCCATTATTATCCGTTAATCGCTGCTTAACCCGGCCTGTGCGGATAAAACCCCAAAATATCTTCTCCCCTCCCGAGTCTCAGGAGGCTTCCAAACCCTCCCAGGCTCATTCCCGGGAGGAAAAGCAAATTATAACTGGGGAAAAAAAATCCATGCAAATATCCCACGGAAGAAGCGAATTCCCCCTTTTTCCCCACGTTCTCCGCCTGAACCCTTCTGTTGCCCCCCCGGACCCGAGATCCTGCTGATATTCCCAGCTGGAATCCCACCCAAACTCATCCCTTTGGTTATTCCACGGCCTTAAACTCGCGCTCGGACAAACCCAGGGGAACCTGCTGGGAAAGGGGGGTGCAAGAATTAAAAAATCCGGGACCTTTAAAAAAAAAAACCCACAGAGGAGGACTTTGGGGCCTTTTCCTGCCCATTTCCAGGCCTGGGGTCGGGAAGAGATGGGAAAGGATTGGGATGGGAGCGGGCCCAGCCCCGGGACGGGACCCGAGCGACGCTAGAGGGAGCCCCGGGCTCGGTTAATTAACGAGCAGGAATTAACAGAGCGCCGAAAAACCTCGGGAGCCGGGAAGGGAAAGCGGGAATTCACTCCCCGGAGTCCCTGCGGGAATTTCATATATTGAGGAATAAACCCTCCGTGCGTAGGGTGAGGTGATGCGAACCCAAAAATACGGCAAAGGAAATGATTTTTTGGTGATCTGATTTGGGGCAATTTGGGCTCTAATTGGTTTAAACCTGCTTTTCCCTCTGCCTGGGTGTTTATTCTCCGCTCGGAAGCCTTTGAGGGAAAGCAAAAGGCACCGATCTGCCTCCAAAATGTCCTTTTTTAAAAAAATCCTGTATCGATTTTTGGAAGCGTTTCTGGAGGAAAGGGATAAATGTTGAGGAGTTTGGTGTTTTCCGGCCTGGCCCAGCCCTAAGCTCGTGCCCGGGGATGCTCCAGGGAGGTTCTAGACCTGATCCAGAGCCCAAATCCAGTGGGATCAGAGCCAAGAGGCTCTCGGAGGCGCTGGGCACCCTCGGGCGCAGCCTGAGCAGCCACAGCGGGGTCCCCTGCATTTCGGAATCCAAAAAATTCCAAAGTTTTTGGAAATCCCTGGGTTCTGCAGAGCCACCCTGAGCCCCAGCCTCAGTTTCCCCCTCGCGTCCCTCCCTCCGCAGCATTCCCCGCACGGACCGAAGCCTCTGGAAGGCAGCGAGGGATTTCCAGAGTTCCCGGGGCTGGGAAAGAGGGAAAACAGCCCCAAAACTGCTCCCTGGGGCAGGGCTGGAGCTGTGGTGGACGAGCTGAGGCTCGGGCCCGAGCAAAACCGGATCAAAAGGGAGCCTGGAAGAAACGAGGGCTTTAAAAGCTGCTCTTGGGTTTATTTAGGATCATTTTAATCTTCTTAGCATCCCACCCCGCGGCTCGCCGCAGGATAAAACACGGACACCTCGTGTTTATCTCGGCAGGAACCGACCGACCTGAGCAAAATGAATCACTCGATGAAGGGAAAAAAAGGGGAATCGAACCTTGCTGGGGTTTTCTGTTGTCCGATTGATTTACCACCCTAAATCTGTAGGAACTGAGCGGGGGCCTGAGGGGGAATCCTGGGACGAGCGAGGGGTTGTGGAGAGGGGTTTGGGGGACGCGCTGGGTGTGAACAAGGCTGCCCTTAACCTAAAACCCATGAATTTAAATTTAAAATTTCAGCCTGGCTTCATGGCTTCAGCCCTGCCTTTCCGCCGTGCCGGGGACGCAAATGGATGGGGCTGAAAACTTTGGGGCTGAAAACTTTGAATTGGCCCCAAATCCTTCCCTTCAGCGGCGTTAATTCCACTTTGCAGCCCCATTAGGCAGAGAAATGGAGCTTCCCTCCTTCCCTTATCCAAACAGCAGCGCTGAGGAAAAAGGGGGGAAAAAAAAATCCCGTTTCCCCATAAATTCCGAGTTTCTGGAGCTCTGGGGAGCGGCTGGAGGAGGGGTGGGCTCCCCTTTTTATGGGGTTTAAGTCCATCGAGGGTTTGTGCTTTGCCTCTCCGTCTCCAAGCACCTCGGGAATCTGGTCCGGGCGAGAGGAGAGGGAGCAGCTGCTGGAAAAGGGGGCGGAGGAAGAGCTGGGGACACAGGGAGAGCCGCAGGATCGGAAAAATTTGGGTTGGAAAACCCCAAAGTGGTGAAGTCCAAGCTTTGAGCGATCCCAGAGCACCAAGCGCCAAATCCCGGTGTTTCCCGAGGGTGGCGGATTATAAATAAAGAAATATTCTCGTTCCCTGCTGATGGCAGGGATTCCCGGGAGGTGGGAAATGGGAATATTTCTGGCCATCAGCAATGATCCAACATTGGGAATGCCGAGGGATCCAGAGGAACCGGCGCTGGCGGGTGCAGGAAGGATTGGCACCCCAAACATCAGCTCTGGGCATCTTCCAGTCGCAATCCCAGCCCCAATTCCAGCCCCAATTCCAACCCCAATCCCAGCCCAAATCCCAGCCCCAGCCCAAATCCCGGACTCAAACCCGGCCCCAAATCCAACCCCAATTCCAGTCCCAATCCTGGTCACAATCCCAGCCCCAAACCCAGCCCCAATCCCCACCCCAATCCCAGCCCAAATCCCCACCCCAGCCCAAATCCCGGACTCAAACCCGGCCCCAAATCCAACCCCAATTCCAGTCCCAATCCGGGTCCCAATTCCAGCCCCAAGCCCAGGCCCAGTCCCAGCCCCAGTCCCAGCCCCAGTTCTGACTGCAATCCCAGTCCAAGTCCCAGCCGCAACCCCAACCCCAATTTCAGCCCCAATTCTGACCCCAATTCCGACCCCAGTCCCAGCCCCAGCCCCAGTCCCAGCCCCAAGCCCAGCCCCAGTCCCAGCCCCAGTTCTGACTGCAATCCCAGTCCAAGTCCCAGCCTCAACCCCAACCCCAATTTCAGCCCCAATTCTGACCCCAATTCCGACCCCAGTCCCAGCCCCAGCCCCAGTCCCAGCCCCAAGCCCAGCCCCAATCTCAGCCCAAATCCCAGCCCTAGCCCCAACCCCAGCCCCAATTCCAACCCCAATTCCAACCCCATTTCTGACCCCAATCTCAACCCCAATCCCAGCCCCAATCCCAGCCCAAGTCCCAGCCTCAGTCCCAATCCCAGCCCCAATATTAACCCCAATTCTGACCCCAATTCCAGCCCCAATTCCAGCCCCAGTCCCAGCCCAAATTCCAACCCCAATTCTGACTCCAATCCCAGCCCCAATCCCGGTTTCCAAGGAGCAAATTTATGGGGAAAAGGGGCAGGTGTGGAAAGCGCCTCGGTTTGAGGGGAACGTCCCGAGCTCTGGAAGGAGTCAGGCCCCAAACCCTCCCGAGCTGCCCTGCCAGGACAGCCAGGGTTGGATGCATCCCTCGGGAATCTGCCCGATGCTTTTCCAGCCTCTCATTTCAAATCTTGGCTCCTTCATCCTCCAGCAGCAGCCGGGTCTGGTGAGAAATGCCTCGTCCTGGCTCGAAAACAGAGAAATATTCCCCATTTTCCAGACGTCTGCCATCCCCCACCTCAGCCATCCCTCCACTCCCGGAAAAATCGGTTTTCACCCCAAATTTTTGGCGGAGAAAATCCTCTAGTCCAGGACGGCGCGTCCCGGGAGAGCCAGCCCGTCCCTGGGGTCGGGCGGGTGCGGGAATTCCAGCCCCAAAGGAGTGCGGGGTCCTGGGATGCGCCTTTCCTCGGCCTCCAGGAGAGGGCAACCCCCGGCTGGAGCTGAGCGATCCTCGGGGGGGTTTTGGGGTCTCGCTGCTCCTTCCCGGCAAAAGCTCAAATTACCGCGGTGGGAGAGGGCCGTGAAATGGGAAAGGCAGATGGGGCAAAATTCCGGGAGTTCGGGGTAAGACAAAACACCGCGGGTGTCATCCATCTGCCTCTACGAAAAGGAGAAAGAAAATAAAAAGAATTAAAAATAAAGCAGAATTTCTGAACCAGTCAGAATTTTGTACTCAGCCATCCAACCTTAAACAAACCTCACCGTTTATTTTCACCGTGTTTATGCTGAATTTGTCTTTTTAGATGTTTGGTTTTTAAGCCCAGACAGAAGATTCTGGGGCGTGTGGAGGAAAAGCCCAGCCCCGAGGGTCCCTCTCTCCCCACCTCCTCCAAACACCGGATTTTTCACCAAAACCACTTTTTATTTGTGAAATACGCTCTCCCATCAGCAAACCGGACTTTCCACCTGCCCTGGGCAGCGAAACCCTGGCAGAGGAATTCATTCCCTCTTTAATTCCCTGCTGCTGGGCGAGGCGTCAAAGACCTTTTTATTTTTTTCCCCTTTTCTCCCCCCTCACTTTTCCCGTCTGCAAAATCAGCATCCCGAAACCGCAACGCTCTGCGCGAGTGAAATGGGATTTTTTTTCCAGCCCTCCTCTCCCCTGGGAGGGCGGTGGAGATCCAGGGAAACCTTTCCAGGATGCTTTGTGGCGCACGGGAGAGGCGGAGCTGCTTTGGCCTCGACTTCGCCCTTGGAGGTGCCCAGGAGCCGGTGGGGAGAGGAAAAGGGGTCAAAATCCTCCTGGAAAAGGGGTCAAAATCCTCCTGGAAAAGGGGTCAAAATCCTCCTGGAAAAGGGATCAAAATCATCCAGGAAAAGGGATCAAAATCCTCCCGGAAAAGGGGTCAAAATCCTCCTGGAAAAGAGATCAAAATCATCCAGGAAAAGGGGTAAAAATCCTCCAGGAAAAGGGATCAAAATCCTCCCGGAAAAGGGGTGAAAATCCTCCCGGAACCCTCCCAACACCTCCGCGATTCCCAAGGGAGAAGCTTTGGGAAAACTTTATTGGAAGGGAAGCGTTCGCCCCACCCCGGTGAGGGTTTGCGGCTCGGGGGGAGAATATCCGGAAAATAAATGAGCAAAGCCTCGTTCAAAGGGTCCTTTGAACCATCCAGCCTCTTCCCGGCCGGGAACTCCGCAAGGAAATCGGGAATGAGGGGGGAAAATTCCCGGCTGGAGAATCCCGGGAGAGCCGGAATGCGGCGCTTTTCTGGCACGGGCCGAGCGGGAGAAGCTTCCAGAAGGAAGAACGCGGGTGAGAGGGTTGTTAGGAAAGGCCAAGAGTGTCAGAGCTGCGCTGGGAGTTAAAAGGATCCCATAAAATCCGCTTGGGAAGGGACGGAGCAGAGAGGTTGGAGTTAACTCCTTCGAGCCCACGGAGCAGCGAGAAGCAGCGGGAGGAGCTTTTCCTGCTGCCGGGGGCAAAGTCCCACCTCGGCCCGAGGGCTGTAAAGAGGGAAAAAAGCAGATCCGGGAGGCTGGGGAGGGTTTTGTGCAGCGCCTCGGAGGCAACAAATGGAGCGGCTTTCCAATTTAAATTTCCCCTGTCGCAGCCGGGCAGAATTCCGTTTAAAAAGCGGGAATGGGGCGGCAGCAGGCGGCTCCGGGAGCGGGACAGCAGCCGGACCCCGGGCTGCTCCTCCCGACAGCACCGGGAAAAAATCCCGCAGCTTTGCGGGGCCGAATCCCACCAGGGACTGGGGAACTGATTGCAAAGCGGGGGGAAAAAAAGAGAAATTTCTTCAGGGCCTTTTCACATTTTTTTCCCCTACTCAAACCCTCTGAGCGGCGGAGCCCCTCAAGCTGCAGAGCGATTTTTCCCCCTTTCCTGCGTAAATTCGACTTCGCAGGTATTCCAATATTTGATTTCCTTGAAAATTCGAGTTTAAAGATAAATATTGGAGCAGTGCCTGCGTAATGCGGGAAAGAGCGGAGTGTCTTCAAGGACAGGGCAAAACCCGGCGGGTTTAGATATTGGAATATTTGATTTCCTTAAGAATTAAAGTTTAAGGATAAAATTTAGAGCAGTGCCTAAATAACACGGGAAAGATCGGAGTGTTTTCCATTCCGAGGTGGACAGGGCAAAACGCTGGGATTTATGGGATACATTTTCCATGATTTTGTGTCGGCAAGGAATAAAAAAAGGATGGATTTGGGGTCTGATGGGGGCTATCTGATGTTGGGGGGGAGGGGGTGCAGGTCACAGGGATAACAAGGAAAAACCGGGATTTTTGGCAAACTGAGCCTGGGATCGTCTCTTCCCGAAAGCCGCGAGCTCCTCCCGTGCTCGCAGGACGCCCTCACCGACCTCTGATCCCACATCCTGGAGCCGCCGATCCCGGGATCCCAGCCCGGCCCCGTCCCCGCTTCCCCTCCTGCTCCCGGCCTTTGGATCCCGACCCCGCTCCCGAAATGTGGGAGGGAGGGAGGAGCGAGGGGAGGAATCCTGCCCCGCGTGCCCGGCCCTGGCTCATCCGCGCCGGCAACGGCAGAGGAGCAGCAGGATCCGCCAGAGGACGAAATTTCGACCGGGAAATTCGGGTGATTCGGGTCGGTTTTGACCACCGAGACGTTCTGGGAGATTAAAAAAAAAACCAAAACAACGCGTGGCTAAGATTTTGGGGGCTCCCCTCCAGCGACAGGTGCTCGGGAGCAGCAATAACTCCGCTTTGACACGCCCCAGGACAAACATCGTGCCTCCGACCCGGCGGGGCAGAGCCGAGAGGGGAGAAGCACCGAGCCGGGAGGCTTTGAAGAGCCGCAAAGGGGCGTAAGACGGAGGCAGAGCAAACTCGTGAGAGTCGGGACGAGTTTACGAGACTCCTGAGCGGAGCACGCGGCCGGGCAGGAGACGGGGCCGCGCCGCTGGAGCTTTCCGGGCGGAACGGGCCGTAAATCCCCCGGCGAGCGGGGGGCGTCGCATTCGCGCAGGAGGGACAGGAGGGAGCGGCTCTGCTCAGCGCTGCAATTAGCGCCTTGCGTTAATTGGCTCCTTAATTGGCTGAGCCCGAGGAGCGGGAGCGTTCGGAGCCTCGGCAGCTCCGCTGGGTCCGGCTGCTTTGAGCAGGGAGGTGACGAGGAGGAAGGATCGTGTCCCGCTCCGCGCCCGCTGATGATCGGCGTTCTTTCCCCGTCACCGCCCGGGGACGCTCGGCCGCGGGGGCACCGCGGGGCGCTGGCGTTTACGAGCCCCGACCACCTCCGGAGCAGCCCCGACACCCCCCGGAGCAGCC
>VWPU01012123.1:0-79411 GCA_013398955.1 Callaeas wilsoni
CGGCGGGAGCTGCGCGCAGGTGGCGCCGGGGCCGTGCGGCGGCGCGAGAGGGGGATGCGGCATGGCCGAGCCGCCCGGAGCCCCGCACCGAACCACCGGCTCCACCCTGCTGCACCCGCTGAGCGCGCTGCTGGGCATCCCGCTGGACCAGGTGAGGCTGCGAGCCGCGCCGGGCAGCGGCGGGCCCGGGCGGCATCCTCAGGGAGAATCCCTGGCCGGCAGGAACCGCAGGTCCGTCGCTGTCACGCCGTGTCTGCCCAAGGGCCTCGGGAGCAGCGCGGGGAGCCCGCGGTAGGAGCGGGTTTGGGCGGGGGTCGGGCTGCTGTCACCGGGAACGCGTTTCATTTTTCCCGGCAATGCCTGGCGCTTTTCGTGCTCTCGCAAGAAGTCGCTGCTGGATGCTGCTGGATGCTGTCAGTCACGGTGCTGGGCTGACTGCGGCAGAGTTCGGAATGGTTCAGGAGCTCGGGTGCTGGCCCACCTCTGGGAACCGCGTGGGAAGATGCGAGGTGCCGTGTAGGGAATCGTTACGTCCAAGCGCTGCTTTCGTGGCTACAGGGCTGTAGAAGGGAAGCTCATAAGTCACTTCCAGCCTAGTCCAAGTGCCTGATGGAATTGCAAAGTGCATATATGGAGATAGGCAGAACACACAGACACACACACAAGTGGTCTTCTGGGAGGGCAAGTTTGCCTTAAATCCTTAACAGCATCATAGATTTTTGGCTGTGGTGGTGTTTTCTAATTGTTTATAGTCTCCTAGTTAACTTTACCCGTAATAGGCAGAAAAACGTTGCTCTTCCCCACCCCCTGTCTTTTATTGTCTCTCAAGCCTTCATGCACCTGCTGCCTTCCTGCATTCTTTCAGCGACAAGGAAGTTAGCTTTGGAAGTTTGTGCTGACCAGAAAATGACTCCACCAAATTACTAGGAAGTTGAGCTATGCTCAAAGAAACCAGGGCAGCAGAGGTGTGCTTGGTAAAAAATCAACAGAAGATTGAGATTTATTTGCTTTCTTCTGTTTGCAGAGTGAGTGGTGCTATGTGTCATTTTTTACTACTGTTTGTTTTTAAAGTTGAGTAAGGAATATGTCATTTTATAGATTAAACCCCTTCATCTAACCACGCCAGTTTTCCCTTTTTTTGACAGAAAACAGGTTTTGATGCAAGAAGAGAGATAGGTTGCTCAACACTAAAACATTCAAACAATAAAGGCCTATAATTATCTGTGAGCTGGGCCCTGGTCTCATGGGTGCTGGTGGTGGGCACTTCTGTGTTTGGTGATTTGCATCTCGAGCCCACAGCAGTAGGCAGAGGCCGCGTGCGCTGGGGTCAGCAGTGTGGCTGGGCTGTGCGAGTGTGTGTGCAGGCGTAGGTGCCGTCCCTGTGCATGACCCTGCTGGCTCCAGTGGCATGGGGCAGTGATGGGCTGGGAGGAACTCCCCCTTGCTGGGGTTCATCACAGAACTGCAGCATAGCTGCAGTGAAATAGAGCTTTCCTCACCTGAAAACCCCCCCTATTTAATTGTACGTGCGAGATGATGCTATTGATACTTGTAAAAAATTTCCCCCACTCCTCTTGCCCCTCTGCAGTGTGCTGCACCATGCCAAGCATCAGGGATTTCTGCTGTCCTGGAAAAGGAAATACCCAGATCGTGGGTATGCGTGGAAGCGCTGTGCCACCACTGTTCCCTCAAATCACATGAGTCTCAACTCTGACCTGCAGTGCTAAGGCCCTCAGAAGCAAAATAAAAACATTTTCACACATCTCTTCTGCCAGGTGGATTGCTTACCTTCCTCATAAGAGTGAGAGGGGGTTTTGCTGAAGCAGGGAGAAGTTCAGTCACTTGCTCCTCTGCACAGAATGGAGCTCTGTATATGAAAGACAACTTTGCCAGATCTGAATCGCACATGGAGCAGGGACTGGTTTTACATGAGTCCCTTATTGCAGTGCTGACAGGCTCTCTGTGCCTTCTGCTCGGTGCCCAGGCTGCAGCAGGGGAGGTATCTTTGGTTTGCCACTCTGTGTCCACACCATCGTGCTCAGCCTGTGGGATGGTAACAGCCCCAATCACCCTCTGGTCCATGTGACTGGCAGCTCCCTGTGGCTGGCCCTGAACCTTCAAAAATGCCAGGAAGTGCCTGGAGAAAAAGAGACAGAGGTGGAATTTAGACCCTCCAGGTCACTGTGGTGTGTGAAAGCCATGTGTGTCCGCCTGTGTGTTAAATGAATAGAGGACTTCTCCCTTCTTTGATAGAGATGGTTTTTCATGAGAACTGTCCTATGAGAGAATTTTCACTCTTTAAAAGATCAGAAAAAAAGTTGAGCTGAAGGTCTAAGAAATGAAAGTTGTAATCCTTACCCCTTTATTCCTGAGGCAGAAAAGCTTTGGTAGTGGTACTTGGAAAATGTGTTGTCATCTGTTGTATCACTCACTATGGGAAGCATGGATGACTATGAAAATGTCATTTTTCACATTGGTGGTTTTCTTAACTAAAAAATTGCAGCTTGGGTTTAAAAGCAGGCCAGAATTACGGAGGATGGAGCTCCTATCTGCGCTGTGTACCTGGCAGACTGCTCACATTTTGTTTAGCAGACAGTGCACTGCATGAGAACATAGCAGTGTTGTCTGCTTTAGATGCTAAAACAATCCTGATGTGTCAGCATGTATTTGCATGTCTCTTCAATGGATGATTGATCTTTGAATTTAGCATTGAAATATTATTTTTTAAGAAGTGCTATATTTGGTAACAAGATTAATGAGCTTGAAAGAGGATGAAAAGGCTCTCTGTGTTCAATTCATTCTCATATCTCAAGAAAGCAGACTTTGAAGTTTAGCTGACTTGTGTTCTAAAAATATCTGTCTAGGTCAATGGTATACCTTCAGCAGCATTTGCAAAAGAATTTTGGGGTGCTTTTTAATTTCCGTGTCATGTATTCCCCAAATCATTGATGCTGGGATGACATCCCTCCAGTTTGCTTATACAGTGTCTTTTGGCAAAGTATACACTTTTTTGTTATAAATGCCAAAAATCACCAATTTTGGGATATAGTCCTCTACCATAAATCAGTGAAATATGGGAAGTTAAACATTAAACTTTTAATAGTGTAATTTATGTAAACAAAGCATGTGCATGTAAAAATACTGTGAAGAAATAAATATACTGTTTAAAGCTATATTAAAAGTAAATTTAATGGCTTTGTTTATTCATATGTAGTTTTACTGTGCATTCCTAAGCTTGAGGCATCTCCAGAAGTAATTCAGGCTCAGGGGTTAAGACACACGATTAAAAAGTTTCACTTGTCAAGGTTATTTTGTAGTACCCTTGATATGCCAGGTTACCTATTTTTTTGTAAGTAGCAACCCTAGTGCAAATGGTCAACTGCTGTACAACAAACCTTACATTTTAACAGACCTTATTACCTTGACCCGTTGTCAGACAGTAGCAAGGTTGTTGACTTTGAGGGAGATATTTTCAGAGGAAACTCCCTGAAAAAACTATATGAGCATCTTCTCATGTTTATATCAGAGGGCTTTTTAACTTCAGTGTTTTCATTGATGAGGCCAGTCATGTTTCCCCAGCTTTGTCTGCTGATGGGAGTGAAAAATTTTTCATTTTAATTCTTTCATTGTAGATCATCTGCATATTTATATTTTGGCAGCAGTTTAAATAAAAAACTAACTGTGGAGGGATTCCGGGATGTGCCTCTGAATCTTGGGGTAGTTGGAGTATTAAAGATGTCTTTCCACCATTCCTTAAGTTTGAATAAGTCTGCACAAAGCGTACTGGTGAACTGGTTTAAAAAGGAGAATGAAGAAAAAAGTATATGTATCTTTTTTAAGTTTTACAAAAATCAGCATATATTCTGATTCCAAAATCAGGGATGTTTTTTTAAACTTTTTTTCTTAACATTTTTCTTATTTTTGCTGCCTGACTTCAATTTTACTTCTCTGCTTTCTGATTTAACTAGTCAGCAGATCTGTTAGTCCC
Source organism: Callaeas wilsoni (assembly GCA_013398955.1). NCBI lineage: Eukaryota > Metazoa > Chordata > Aves > Passeriformes > Callaeidae > Callaeas > Callaeas wilsoni. Next base: position 3,989 of record VWPU01012123.1, read on the forward strand.
AAGCCTCTTTGCGTGACTTTTCTCATCCACTTTTCGGGCAGTGTAAAGTGAAATAAAAAACTAGCTTCCTAGGAGCTCAGCAGACTTTATTCTGTGAACTTTGAGGATCCTTTAATAGTTGTCAGTAGAGACATTAGAAAATGTAATGCTGAGGAAAGAAAGGTAATTTGTTACGGAACGAAGCAAGATAACTGAAGATGGAAGTTCATTAAAGATTTAAGTGGGGTTAGTATCAGGTTTTTAACTGAAAAAAGCTGCTCTGAAGCACTGGCAACAACTGTCATGGTTGGTATGAACTATGCTACATTTCAATTTCCTAATGCCTGTCATTTTACAATTGAAAAATCTACATTTCCATTTTGAATTGCAGCAGTATTTGTTACATTAAATGCCTAACACAATCAACTGAAAAAAAAAAGCCATGTAAATTTTAGTTATTTGAGAAACAGTAAGAAAAAAGGAATTTTTAATTCAACACATTTATAGAGAAATATTACTTACATTGCCAAAACCAACTTTCATTTTGATATTTTCTGACTTTTGAGTACCTAGATTTTGTAAAACTCTTTTCCTTAAAAGAAACCATTAACTTTTTATTGTAAGGCCATGAAGGACAAAGCATGATGTAAAGAACAGAGGAAGAATCTTGCTGACCCAGGTTTGGGTCCCCAGTTAAACAGGTGCTTGTGAACAGGGCAGTTCATAGTCCATTTAGAGCAAATCCAGTCTCTAGCTTGTTTCAGTCACTTGTGCAAAGTCCAGGATTCTCTATCTTCCTGGGCAAGTCCTAGGTCAGAGGTATGGTACGTTCCAAAGATTAAGGCTGTTTCCAAAGCATTTTTTTCTGTTCAGGTCAGCTACCACTAACAATTGCAATAAATACATGTTCTTCTCTGCTTTGGAAATGTGTGCTGCCTTTCTCAATGTGTTCTCGCTGTGTTTGGCACTGTAGTCTTGAACCTTATGGCTGATGTCTTGATACTACGAGTGTAAATATTTCCACATCCCTCATGCCTTGAAAACAAAGCCTGTCCTATTAAGTTTTTAATTCGGCAAGGGACAAAAGTGCAACTGGAATCAGCTGCTTACAATTTTCCCCCTTTTAAGCACTTTCCTTCTCATTTGCGTTAAACAAGATCTGGAAAAATAAACGTTGAAGGGCTGTATAAAGTTTCCTGAAACCTTCTCTGCACATTAATCACCCCAGCACTGATTTAGTGGTGCTCTGCAGCTATTTTGAGAAAATCTAAAGTGGTGATGAAGACTCTTGGGCTCCAGCCTAGGGGTCTAGGCACTGAGCACAGAGCTGGCTCTGTGTTTTCGGGGGAGCCCCTGATGCTTAGGGATTTGCTGTGCGTTTGCCAGCCTGGCACAGTATTTAATACTCTGGCTGCTCCTTGGCTCCTGTTACAGTTCACAAGGACGGGCAGCGCTGGAGGCTGGCTTGCCAAACTGCAAAGTGGTGCTCCTAGTCCCTGGGCAGGGGAGGCTGCAGCGCTGGGCTTGGCATCACTGCAGGAATCCAACCTTTCATACTTGTCCAGAGTCAAGTAAAAAGTCTGTTTTTTAAAGCATGTCAATGGGCCACATTTTACTTTGGAGTGAAACAAATCCCTCTGTATGTGACTTAGTAGTTACAGATAACCTCGAGGGTACCAAACCTCATCTCCTGGATGCTTGGATAGTCTAGTGAGGATCATTAAGGAGATCTTCCGGAAACTCAGGCCTGCTTTTAAAAGTACAGCCTGATGCAAAAATTTCTACCCTTGTTTACTAATAGTGGTGAGAGTGTATATGTTAATGTGTACTTTGGACCAGGAGTGTGCTTTGGGAAGGAATCCCTTGATTGTCCCCATTTGGCACCTTTTGGGCACGAAGTGGCCCTGGAGCATCTACAGAGGGTTGCTTTCTGAGACTGTGAAGCCAAAGGGTGCTCCCCAGGAACCTGCAGTGCTTCAGCTGTTGAGGGGGACACAGCACTTGAGTTCAGCTCCTCTGAACTGAGACCCTCCAGACAATGAGTCACAGGAATGAGGCTCCTTGCCCTCGGCTGCTTTGCTCTTCAGACCCATTTTTGCTCCACCTCAGCCCTTGCTAAGATGGAAATAGTGGAATTTTCTGACTTTCGTCTGGTGGTTTCTTCAGAGCACAGCACTGGTCAGGCTTGTTTGGTCACTTCTGAATAGGTGGAATCCAGCCCGTTCTGCACAGGGCTCAGCCAGGTCAGCCAGTCCTGCCTCTGCCAATGCAGAGAACGGCCCGTGGAGAAAAGCAGTGAAGGGAAGCCCTTTGGGTGGTCCTTTCCCAGAGCAAGATTGCATCAGTCTCCCTTCGTATGACCTTGATTGGAAATGCTTCTTTTCACCAGTCCTTTTTTTTTCCTGGTTTAAAGCATTTTAAACAGCTTTTGCAAAATCACAGGTGAGCACAGAAGCAAAACCAAAAGCACACATTCTGACATAAATGTTTTTTTAGAAGTTTTTTGGACGGGCTCTACTTATAGTATGTTGCATCCTTAATGGAGCTGAGTGGAAATATTTTTTCTCCTGTGTTTTGGGCTTCCCTCATGATAAGAAAATTCCAGGCTTTAAAAAAACAATCTTAATAATGTGAGGGGAAAAAAAAACCCCTTGTAAACATATTTTTGAATCAAATATGTTGAAACGTTTACAAATTTCCAAAGAATTTGTTCTTAGTCATTCTTCAAAGTGTTAGTAAAATACCTAAATAGAAAATAATTTTAAAAATCAAAATTCGAAGTATTAACTAGACAGCTTTTCCAGCCTGGAATTTTTTTTATTTTTTTCTTCAACAGAAGATGGTACTTGTTCTGAAAATTTTTAAGAAAGTTAATCAGTCTGTAGCATGAGTGTTGCTATGCTATCTGGTCTGAGGCAAAACAAATACTAGATATTAGAACAATTCTTCGTTTCCCTCTTTCTGGATGCTTTGTTCTCATGAGATTTGAGCACTCTCAACATTTACCTGGTGTTTACCTGGTGGCAGAGTGGCTGGATAATGGGAGTTTTGCCTGTGCCCTCATGTGACACCCTGCAGTGTAGTGGGTGGGAAGCTGTCTCAAAGCCTGAGAGCTGCCTACCTAGATGACTTAAGCCAAAGGCAAATAGACCTGAGTGTGTGTATCTGGCTGCTAAATCCCAGACAAAAACCTGACAAACCCTATGGAATAGCACGTTTAAAATTTTTGATCAGTGTGAGATTATATTATGTGCTCTTCAAGTTCAGTGGGTGTGTCAGGCTGGGGACTTCTGGGATGGAAAAGGGAGGCAAGAAAATACTCTTAAATAATTTCTTTGGATTATGTGCAGAATACTAGAAAAACTAAACAACAATTTCAGGCCAAGAAACAGACTTCAAATGCTGACTGTCATGAACTGGGTGAGTGTTTGCTCCTTCTATAGGCCCTGGTCTTGTGACAAAGCTCTAATTGGACTTGAGTAACTTCTTCGTTTGTGGTTTCTTGTTCAAGTGCAATTTGCCCCTGGTATGCAGATAGGGCAGGAATGGAGAAGGCAAAATGACAAGGCAAAACCTAAAACAGTTGAGGACCCCCCAATTTCAACATTTCTTGAATAACTCCTGTGCTTGTTTTCATGCTCATGTATTTGTTTCAAGTAAAGCTTTTCCTTTTTAAAGGACCACTGAGTAGAAAAGTTTTAATTTTTAACTCTTACATCTGGCTTAAATGACACTGTAAACTGGTGAACGTAGGTTTTTTTTGTGTTACCAGTGTGAGGTAGTGTTAAAGAGAGTACAGTATTGACTCTGCGCACACACGGAGGGCAGGTTCAAATCCCCAATTCTTACGGTTTGTATTAAGTATTTATACCAGCAAATTCCAACTGATAGATCAATAATTTATCTGTTTTAGAGAGAGTTTTATAATTACGTTGTTCACTCACAAGTGGAGTTTAAGAAGTCTGACATTTACACTTCTTATGTGTCAGGGTTTCTCAGGATATTTTGCCAACTATGCTGTATTGAAGGTGAAAACAAAGTGTAGACAAAAAGTTTGGAGACAGCAACTGAGAAGTTAAAGTTAATTTTTTAGAAATTAAATTCAGTTTTTGATGGCAGCATTAGGCATCTGCAGTGAGCTGTAGGCACTGTTAGGACCCACAGCTGTCTATGCCTTGGTGTGTATGTTTGTGTTCATGCTAATTCTCTAGAGACAAAAAATTGTGGTCTGTAGTTGCTACAGCAACAATAACACTGCACTCAGAGTATGGGTGGGTTTTCCCTACTTTATACAAATATGTTGAAAGTGTAGGCATATTGTTGTGAGACACTGTGAAATGTGATAGACTCTTGAGAGAGAAAACACTTGTTTGTTTTTTGTTCAGAGAATATAATTCTAATTTTGTGTTACCTTCAATGCCGTTTCTCTGATAGGGTGCTATTTCCCAATTTGCAAACCTAACATTGCAGAGAGGAAAATGGGCTCAGCAGTTTGGAAAAATAAAGTTTCAGAGGTGTTCTGGTGTTGCTAATCTGTAAATAAAATGAGGATTAGAACAAAGAATGGTCAGGGCAGAGTGACTAACTATATTTCTGTTCCATTGTGGTTGTTTTTGTCAATCAAAAGATGACTGTAGCTGTTCTTTGCCATGAATCAGAATGAAAATATGAACTAGATAAAAGAGAAAAAAATACAGGATAAGCTTATTTTCTTAAACCTGCTAAAGCAAAGTGAAGGAACTGAGAGGTTTGCTTTAGAAATGTGACTTTTAAGAGGGATCATGTTCAAAGTGTATGTGAGCAGCATGAAAGAAATCGATCTAGGCCTTAGAGTAATAGAATGTGTTGAAAGATCGTTTAGCTTCAACCCTTATGCCAGGGAACCTTCTGCTAGACCATGTTACTCAGAGCCCCACGTGGCCTTGAACACCTCCAGGGACGGGGAGTTCACAACCTGTCCGGTCAAGTGAAGAAAGGACTTATTCCCTTCTGTCTCCCAGTGTTTCTTCACATTCAGAGAAACATGTGATAGGCTGCAGATTCAACACTGATTAAAATTAAGGTCTTTTTTGTGCAGTCCAGATCTGGCTGTGAAACCCTTTCAACAGGAGGCTGCTAAGGCCAAGAACTTGGCCAGAGCCAGTGTGGACTCGGGTGTTTATATGAAAGGCATGAGTTTCCAGGGTAAGCGTAGCTTAAAAGAAAATACTTTTGGAAGTACCTGGAACCAGGAAGTTCTTTTCCTGGCTTCTTTCAGGGCTTGCTCCCTCTGCAGGCTCTGGTTTCTGTCAGCCCTGCCCCTCGTGTTTCTGATGCCTTTAGGATCCCAAATCCCTGTTGACAGTCCGATGCATGGCTACTTCCGTTATGGGTGAGTGGCTCTGCTGGAGTCATCATCCCCTCCCAGACCTTGACTGGATGCTGGATTTATTACTTGAGTTTCTTCACATGGTGATGATACAGCAGGAAACACCAGATCTCTGCAGGGAAGATCAGCCAGCACCCAGGAGAGGTCACTTCTCCAACATCCCACTTTCAGGCAGCCCCAGCTGCAGCTGTCCTTCTGTTTGTTAGTTCATATAAAAAGTAACTGGCTCCTTGTATGATTTGCAATGTATTCCCCCTGTTGGGTTATCTTCTTACTTTTCTGTTCTGATTTTTGACTGCTGGGGGATTTTTGTCCATATGCTGACCACTTCCCCTCTGTTCAGTTCATGCTGCATATCTTTAATGCTGTATTTGATAGTTTCGTGATCTGCATATATTCTTTGAATAGACTATGCTAGCAGGTGTCTGGTGAAGTCTGCCTTCATCCTTTGATAGGGTTCTGACATCCTGATCTGTAGTCTGCTATCTACCTGTTTATCAGTCATACATATTTATGTGCACCATTGCCTCAGTGGCCTAGGTGTCTCAGTTAGGCTTCCTGTTTTTTTTTTTTTTTTGCCTAGATAGAGTTGAGTTAGAGTTTAAATGATTATCAGGAGAAAATGGATTCTGTATCTGCCTTCTGTTTTTCCTTTTCCTGTGGTGCTTCAGTTTTTGAGCATAGTCGCTAATAAGGGTCATATACCTGTCCAGTTTAGAAGACCCTAAATGGCAAGTGGGCCTGTTTGCTGTGTTTGGGATCATGTTTTTGCAATTGCTTGGAGAATTTCTGTCTACAAGATGGTGGCCTCATTTATTTGCTGCCAGGTGGAACTAGTGACTTGTGCCCTGGAAAAGCTTCAGGTGGTCATTGAGGACCCGGGTTGCTGGACACCTCCAGCTCCTGAGTCTCCTCTCCCTTGTCCCATATAAACTCCGTGCTGCTCCTTGCTCGGGTTCCTTCCAGCATCAGAGAACCTGAAATGCTCCCCGAATCGCAATCTGCACCTTAGTGCTACAGTAACAGTGGGAAAAACACCATGTGCGTTTTGAGATAGCAAAGTTTGCTAAAAATCAAACCTGAAATGCTTTCTCAAAGTGCCTCTGAGATCTCCGGATGTTAGTGGTATAAAACATGGCGATAGCGAGGTGGAAATGCATTTTGTAAGCTAGCTGGGCAGATCGTGCAATGTCCTAGTTCTTTTAAACCATGTTTTTTTAGGCTTTATGTGTAAAGGGCTTGCTTGAAAGGGAAATTATGATTGTTTATGTAACTTAAAAGATTGTTGCATTTCTTTTCCCTGGCTATGTTCAAATTCTTACGGTATTTTGAGAAGAGTTCACTTGGAGTTTTTGGAATTTTGTTGTTGTACTTTGTTTCTTGGATAATAAGTTGCCTGTCACTGCACAGTAGGAGCATCACTGCAATAATTTTAAAATGTAAGAACATTATTCTCTTTTTGTCCTGACTGTTGAAGAGGAAAAAGTGAGACTTACTCCTGTTGCCTAAGAAAAGCAGGTTAAGTTTCTACTATTGCTGACTCATAAGCATGGCAAGAATACAAAAATACTGTGCTTGAGCAAACTTGAGTGAGTTTTTTCCTCCTTGTATTGCAGTTATCATTGGAAAATATCAGTATTATAACCCAAAGTTCTGCTGTATTGCATGCAAATAGAACTATAGAGTTCCAGTGGGGGGATATGTAAAGAAGGCTTTAATGAGGCAAGGAAATGAAATCTTTTTTCCTCAAATATAGTATAGTGCAAATAAAATTAATTTATAGCCAAAGCCAAATCTCTTTTTTCTTCATTTGCATTTCTTTATTCACCAACTGACACTTGTTCATGCTGTGTGTTTTCCTGTTAGTTTTTGTTTTGGTTTGGTTGCTATGTTTGAAAACTAGGAAATGTGGGCTTTTCGGTTTTTGTTATTTGTTTGTTTAATTTGAGGGGGCAACCCCTGAAATTCCTTCAGAGCATGACTTTTTTGAAAGGTACTGGTGATTTCCAAATATGTTAGTTTAGTGGTGGTTGAGATGTTTGACTTGTGCCAAGTCCTGAGCACTTGCCATCTCCAAGTTACTTGTTTTCAATAGTGTCTGAAGCTGAGTGCCTAAAATTAGACATGCTCCAGCTTTCAGAGATATTTGCTATAGATGTAAGGTGCTTGTAACAGGCATAACTAAACAGCCGGGGTTATGTTCTTGTCTTTTTGCATGGTTCATGATCCAAAATAAATGATCATGAAGCAAGTATGCTGCAAATTCTGAGCAGAAATAAGGAAGGAGAAAAAAAGCCACAACAGGATACTGTCACTGTACACATTTTGTTGGTGTCTTCTCTTCCTGCCACGGTTCTGAAGGGATTAAAAATAAGTCTGCAGCCCACATGAATGAAGGTTAGATAAACATGTCATATATTGAAAAGCATAGAGCAATAATTTTGCTTTAAAACTGTAGAACAATAGGAAGGAGCAGTATTTTGTGGTTGTGAAAGTGAGTATCTGGAGCTGGCACTTCACAAAGGTTTGCTGATTCTACATGGTCACTGTCATAGCAAAGGAATGAAATGAAGATAATTGTGCTTGAATTGAAAAAAAAGAGAAAGCACATACACAGCTCTTTGGAAATAGGCTAAAAATGAAGAAAATAGCTATCTAGAAAATCTGCTGGCCAGCAGAATCAAGTGCCTTGGGGGAAATGTCTGACTCGGCAAGCTGCTGAAAAATATAAAGTTTTCATTGTTTTTGGAAGCAAAAAGAGAGAGTTTTACTATCTCTTATGTTTGCAAATATAATTGCCTAAATATAAACTGATTTTCCCAATTAATTGGTTCTGACTAAAGTTTACTGCTGAAAAATGTGGTTGTGCGTGTATTTCCTTCCCTTGTGCCATGCTTCTTTTTCTTTCCATGTGAAAAACCTCTGTGTTGTGCATCTGCACAGGTTGAGCTGACTGAAAATTGATTCTAAAGAAAAAGGAACTCTCTGGAGATTCACTGCACATTTTCCCTGGCCCTTACTGACGGCTTCCCAAAAGTTTTGTGTGTCCTCTTCTGCCTGTGAAAGGTAGCTGGGAATACTTTCTGTACCTCTTTCACCAAATTCTGTTGACTGCATAATTGGAAAGGGTATGGTCTCCCTTTATTTTGCTAGGTTGGAGCAGAAGAGAGCAACATAGATCTTCACCTTTCCATGTTGATGTACCCCAAGATTATGTCTTTATGCTCGTCTGAAAGCATTTGCTTTGTTCTTCACTCCACCTGCAAGTGCCGTTCCTGTGTGTTTCAGAGACAGTGCTTAGGCAAGGAAGAGGACAGGAAGAAGTGAGGTTTGTAGAACCTGCTTGGGGAAGCAGGAAACCGAGTGTGTTTGACTACACCCTCTGTGCGGGAGCATTGTTACCCTAAAACTCTACCACACATATCTAGCAGTAGACATGCTAGTTTGCTTTTCTCCTGACTGGCACCTTTTTTTTTGTTTGTTTCGTTTTAGGTTTCTGTTTTATTTTGTTTTTTCGCTGTTCTGTTTCAGGCACTTGAAATTAGTGTAGGATACCAGCTTCTGGAATACAATACCTTTTAATGGTGTCTTTAAATGTTAAACCAAAAATTGAAGCATGAGAAACTATGGGTCATTTTTGTAAACTTCATTTCTTACAACTAAATGAAGTCCAGGTTCACAATCCAAGGATTTCTTTTTGCTTCTGGTAAAGATAGTGCCTGTAAGTATAAATACTGTTTATAAGTCTGCAGTGTTTATTTCTGCATCTAAACGTACTTGTCTAGAGTACTTTTATGGTAGAAGTACCTGTTTTAAACTTATGCATCAGGATCTGATCAATTGCAACCTAGAACTGCCTTTTTTCCCCATTGAAATGAAAAGAAATTTAGATGGACTAGCTCTGGTATCGAGATGAGTGTTAGGACAGATAAAATCTACCCTTTCCTCTAGCAAAGTCAGTGCATAAATTTTTTAAGCACGTCCTAATACACTAATTTTTACAGTGCCCTTGTTTTAAGTTACTATGAGCATGACTGAGCATTTAAATACAGGATGTTCCAGATTTTCTGTGTGCAAGGGCCTAATAAAGTATTACATAATACCATTGCGATGTCTGAAAAGTTTAGTCTTTGATCAAGCCACTAATTCCAAGGATAATGTGCTTAAATTTAGCACAGTGCTGACAGTTTCTGCAGTGGGGAAAAAAAGACCAACTTTCTTTTTGCTTAGAATAACCTGTCAAGTTGGCACTTTTCCCCCCTTACTGATATTTGTGTCTTTCTGTTGTGTGCACTTACTGGGATATCACTGGGATAATGTGAACAAAACTGCTCTGTTTGTATTGGTTTGTATTTTTAAAGACCACTGACATTTTTCTATAGAAAAGGAACTGAAAATAGAATTGCACAGACATTGCAGCAGCAAGAATGGGGCAAGTTATTTTAGATGTGCCAGTTCCCATTCTAGTGACGGATTGCACTTTAAGCCTACTGTTTTATTTTTAAATTGATGAATATGGGCAGGCTCAAGGCTTTCATCTGGCCAGAAAGTTCAGCGTGTTTCTGAATTGGGACTTTGCAAACACTGCTATAAAGATCCTGCCATTCTTGCATTCATGCAACCCCCGTTGGTATTTGGGGAAGATAATTTACATTGAAGTCACTGAAACAAATGCTAGCAGGGTGGTTGGGTAGACAAACATTTGTATGTATTCCTTCTTTGTGTTTTAAATAAATCAACTATATACTTATCAGTTACACAAAGTGAAAAGGTGCTTGACTTACTGTGTTGTGTTCTAAGTTTTTAAATGTGGAGGGAGAAAAATCAGGTCTGTGTTGATGCTATTCTTAGTGCTGCTACTTTGAAGTTATTTACTCAAGAATGCAGATGTAGGAACTGGACTGAAATCCCAGGAGCAGTTAGTGCTTGAGGCTGGTGACCTCGAGCTGCATCATGTCTAATGAGACCTGTCTTGGTCCCGCTTCCTTTTCGTTGCTGTGGTGTCCATCCATTGTCTGTGGTGGATGAGGGGACGTAGTGTTGTGGAGTGGGAGCTCAGCAGTGCTCTTGAGAGGTGGTGTGGAAATAACTGCTTGGCATTTGGGGCACTCATCACCTCTGAAAAGACCAGTTGGGGTCAGTATCTGTTATCCAAGAATTCATTTCTGAGAAAAAGGTGGGGAAGTGGTGTATTTAATGATTATGAAAATTAAGGATCCAAGATCCAGATAGGTGCCTGAGCCCTGCAGGTTGCTTAGAAAGGGAGGGGGTAAGCAGTGCTTGGGGTGCCCCCACCCTGGGAACTTCCTAGAATTCTAGGGACTTTCAGAGAAGGCTTTGCAGGGACTCATGTGTCTGCTTTGTTGTATTTTACTCTCCTGGAGTTGTTGTCTTTCTCATTTCTCTTAATTTTCACTCAAGCATCTCTCTCCTAACTTTACATATGCTTAAATGGGGCCTTCTGAGCACACCTGACAGAAAAGCTGGAGTGATGAAATAATGTGATGATAAGGTCAGTCTGTTCTCTGTTCGTCAGTATGAATCTATGCATAACCAAGGAGGGTAGATGGTACAAGATGCCATCTTTCCTACCAGAAGTACTTGACCCAAGTGACCATTTTTTGAGGAAGTAAGACTAGTAGTTCTGGTATTGGGGGTTTTTTTTGTTTGTAAATTTTGTTGGGATTTTTTTTTCTTTTTGGTGTGTCAAACTTCTTGTTTGGATAACAACACTTCACTCCTCTTTTTCTTTTCTTACTAAAATATCCTCTACAGCCTGATCTGCTGGCTCTAAGTTCTGCTTTTAGACATGTCTGACACATAATACTGTGCAATACTCTACCTACACAGAGGTATGTCAAATTATTCTTTTGGAAGTATTTTTTGGAGTTAAAGGTACTGTAATTAGTGTGCTACCTTACTGCTGAGCAGTCTGAAGAAATGAGACAGATCTTCTAATAACCTGAAGGCATTCATTCATTTAAAAGAACTACCAGAATAACTAAAGGCTCCAGATTGTTTGATTTTGCTGCTGTTTCTATTTCTATTACAGGTAGGAATTACTGCTGGCTGTCTTAGATACAAGAGAATTTTGTCATTTGGCATCACTCGCTGAGAGAGCAGTAATTAGTGAGTTACAGGTAGTGGCAGAACATTGCTGCACATAAATGATCATTGCTTAAACATCTGTTCAACATACAGAGTCATTACAGCTCAATGTGAGAGCTGTTGACAACGAGCTAAAGCTGTTTTTGGATCAGGTCCACATATTAAATTTATCAAAGGTGAGTGTATGGGAATGCGACTTAGCATTATGGTGTAGATTTGACTTCTCAGGCCAACTTTTCACTTAAATGCTTATCTTTTAAAATTTTTGATGACTCAGGGTTTAATCTATAGCTATATTTTGTGTCCTGCTAGTGATTATTCTGCTAGTGGCTTCATAGAGGTAATCCAGAAAGAACATCTGTTTCAAGTTTACAGTCTAAATCATGGAAGGATATTTGACCCTGTAAGTAGGGAAACAGAATTTACCCAGGAAAACAGCACAACAAGCCAAAATACTGTCAGTTTTGTATATTCTACTTCACCAACTCCATTTTCTGCATGCAACTGCACAAAAAATGCCAAGGCTATGACAACTTGGTGCTGCTTCTGAAGAGGACAATAATTTTAAATTAGTCATGCATATATGCTTTTCTCTCTCTGTTTCTCCCATGAGAGAAATTTTATTTTCAAGCCTTTGCTTCTCTCCCCCCAAAATCTTCCTACAACACAAAGCCAGAGAAATGAGTTGTTTCTGCGTAGTACCGGAGATGTGACATGTCAGCAGCGGAATCGGTGTTCCCCCAATGTAAATTAATTTGTCTCCGCTCTGATCCATGCTGTTTGCAGTCCACAGTGCCTGGCTATAAGCAGAAAGTGCAGCATCCTGCAAGTGACAGTCAGTTCTGCTGCCTTTACAAGCGCCTGTCTGTGCTGGCTCTCAGTGCACCGAGTTCTGTGCAAAGCAATACCACTGTGGGCAAGAAGCGGAACTGCACACACAATGTTACACAAATCCTTTTCCTTCATGGAAGCCTAAGTCAGAATTCTAGCAGTGGGAAACTTGACATGATCTCTATGATATTGCCCTCCTTTTTTGGGGGTGCTTGTCCCCTCCCTGTGTAGAGCTAAGTGATCTCTGCAGAGAATATTTGTCCTTATAGTTCATAAAAATAATCTGGAAGATCAAAATATTTTGAGAAATTTCAGCGAGTATCAGATATCTTTGAGATCTGATTAAAGACTGTTCCATCTCTCATTCTTAACACACCCCTTTTAAATATCACACTTTTGATGTTACGAAATGCTGTAATAACAGCAGGTCTGTTTTTCAACATCAAAGTAGAAATGTCTCCAGCCAAGTGAACTTAAACATGTTGTTTGCCAGGTGTCTTTGGTTATATGTGCAAAATAATATTTTAAACATGGAAAACAAATTACTGCATTTCTGTAGTCTTCCTTTATTCTTTGCAAGAAAGGCATCATCCTGGAAGATTGGGCTGATCTCCGGCAGAGTGGAATGCTTTATTATGGCATCCCCTTTCCAAAATACTACCCAAGCACTGTTGTGCTCCACAGACAGTGGTTTGACTTGAAGAGTTGCTATTGCTGTCAGTAGTTTCTGTCAGCAAGGTTCTTTAGCTTTTCCAAATACTGAAAACAGCTGTTTGGTCATTCGTGGTATGTCTGTGAATAGAGGAGCCAGCCTAATTTACCAGATAAAAACCTTGTAGCAGTCTCCTAAACTGGTTCATTAGCAGCAAATACAGAGTACCTTGACCATGAGCTGTAACTTCATTTTTATACTGAGCCACCATGAGAGGCCTCTGTTCTTATACTTTGGTTCAGCAAATGAAATGCAGATTTAAACCCTTATTCTCTCATTCGGCTGGTAAGTCCAAGGCCTGGAATAAAAGTAGAGGTATCTTCTGCCATATCTGTAACCTGACTTTATCATCTGCTGCATATTGAGGTGGACGTGGACCTGGGTGCTAGCTGGGAATATTCTGACAGCCTGGCTGTGCTGTAACACACTTGTACCTCTGCATGTGTGCGAATGTGCAACATGCCTGGTTTTTATCCAAAGATTGTGTGCTGTCGGGAACACGGGACACACCAGCACCTTGCCATCCAACAAGGGGCAAGAAAGTAATGTGACTGCTCGTAGTGATTGTCAGAGTGAAGGAATTACAGCATTAATAGGAACTTCGCTTACAGAGGACTGTCTGGTTTGGGTAATGCACTTAATTGCCATTTGAAGTTTGGAGAAAACTGCGTGGTCAATTTGTTATATCCTCCTAGATTTTTGGAAAGTGAGATCAGATTTTCTGCAAGCCTAAGGGAGGAAAAATATAGTAGAGGAAAAGCAAAGTATTTTTGTGGTCAAAACAGAATGCCGGATATTTCCTTCTGATACTTAACTATAAGGAAAAGGTTAAAAGCACTGAAATAGGAGACTATGTGTTTCTACTTAACTATCTCTTCCTAGAGTGTGAGCTAGTAACTCTTAAGTGTATATTGCCACCTTTTAAAATGGGGAGATTTGCAGATACAAGGCTTATGGGATGAGGAGAAATGTAGCTTCCTGAAGTGGGTTATTAGTAGCCTACCTTCAACTACAATAAGCAGTGACCAAGACTCTTTGTAATGATTTGGTTGAAAGGTGTGTAGACAGATTTTATCTCCTCTCATATAATCTGTTTCCCATCTCAAGAATTTCTAGCTAGGAAAAGCACTTTCTGTTTTCTCCTTTTAAGATTTTTGTGGGATTTTTTGGAGTAATTTTTCGGTGCACCAAGCAACACATTTATCTCTCTTTTTGGAAGTCCTCTATGGCTCCATGGCTTTCCTGTTATAGGGATTTGACAAGTTACTACTTTTGTTTCGGTTTTTTTTTTTACTCCCCAGCCCTCACCATGGAGCCAGTTTGCTCCCGGAACAAAAAGTGATAATTTTTCCTTCTCAGTGTTATTGACCTTGGGCTCATGTCCTCCAAAGGGTGAGATTTTTAGATGCACCTGTTTAACTTCAGGTATTTGGAACCTTTATTTTGTGATTTGCCAACTGGCATTTGCCCTTAGAAGTGCTCACCTACAGATAGTTAATTGGTTCAAATAAAATACTGAGCAAAAAATTTATAGATTTCCTCTGAGAGCAGTTAGGAAGTTGAAGAGATGACTTTCCTATGTAAAAGGCCCTGCCTGTTGATGGAGATGACTGGAAAGGTGGTTGCAAATTCCTAGGAGTTGGTGTTTCCCCTTCCTATAGTACCAGTCCAATGTTTGCCAAGTTTCATCCTGTTAAAAATGGGAGAAGATGCAAAGGCTCAAGGCAGATGGGACTGACCTTTTATGTACTTGGAGGGCTTGGATTATAGCATAATCCAATAGAGGGATCTTGAAACCACTGTGTTTGGTTATTCTTGCATCAACATCATGGGTGCTTGGTGGGTTGGTTTGACCTGATTACCAGCTTTGTGTAAAATTCAGATTTGCAATCTAAACATTACTGCTGAGTTATTGCTACTACAGAATTTGAAAGAATAAAGGGAAGAACTACAGTTTATTTTTTTCCTTCGTTGTTCATACCTGCTCTGGATCCATCCAGCCTTTTAAAGTTGAGACTAATAAAGAATTAAAGGATTCATTAACCAGACAACAATAACAATTGACTCGGTTGCGCTGGAGCTGTTCCAGATTTTCTCTCTCCAAAATTGTGGATATCCTGTTTCTGCATTGCAAGGCTGTCTCCAGCTGGCTGTGACTCAGATACAAGTCTTCCAGATGTCATTGCAGAATACTGTGATGAGACTGCCTTTCTGTCTTCTAGTGTTTAATCATGGAAAATGAAAGGAAGATACTGTCTTCTTTTGGCAGCATATCATGTGCTCTGATTCCTAATTTTTATTACATCTTACTCTCAAGAGCATGGAAGAAAGTGACTGTGAAAAGCAAAGGTGTTTCCTTTCTGCTAGAAAAGTTGAAACCAGATGTGCAAAATTTTGGTGGCAATACCGAATAGATGTGACTAGCTAAAAACACAGGTCAAATGACTTGCAATGCTGAAAAGGGTTAATTTGCATGTAATTTTTATTTCCTTGTTATTTTTGCCTGGACACCATTCATCAGTGTTCAGAGGCCCTGAATTTTCTGTTTATGAAGTGTTTTTAGCAACAGTGGAAATAACCAAAAGGGAATAGTATGAACCCTTTTCACTTTGGAAAGGGAAAGGAAGGAAAGTGTGACTTAGTTCACTTGTGATGCAGCACAACATTTGTTAAATTCTTAGGCATCTGTTTACTTGGATGCCTTTAAATATGTAGAATGAAGAATAAAATTAATGTCAAATGGAATGCAGTCAAGTCACTGTCAGATGAACTGCCAGCCTTTGTGTGTACACATGTGCACACTGCATGTGTTTAAAATGGTACATAGAAGTAACTAAATAGAGGTGGTATTTACATGAAAAGCTGTTGTGTCCCTCTATTCCTCTGTGTAGAAGAGAGCAAATCGGGTCTATTGCCAGATTATTGCTTGCTGAGTGCACTGGGTCTGTGATGTTTGGCTGCTCTGCAGAATCAACCCTTACAAACTGAAAACTGATTGAAACTTGAGGGCGACGTACTTTGCTTTTGACCTGGTACGAGGCTTTGCACCAACCCTTGCAAAAAGAGCACAGAGAAGAAATTGTCTTGGTTAATTTGCACAACAAAATGAAGGTGTGATAGTGGCGTGGTTGGTAGCACAGGTAACACACGCTCAAAGGAACTGATGGCGAAGGCAAGCAAGAGCACGTGTATGTGAGGCTGCTTAGCTGTCCTTCACTGGATGTTAGCTTGTGATGAAGTCACTGCCACTTCTTTGCTGCTGCTGCCACTGTCATTCCCTGCCCTAGATGTTTAAATGCTGTTACAAGTGTGTCTGCTCTGGGATCTTGCACTTTCCTTGTGCTGTGTGTGTGAATCTCTGAGATCGCAGCATCCTTAAGATCTCCAACTGGGCATACAAGAGCCGGATTAAAGTAAAAAGCAAATGCCTGCTTATTGTGATGGCTTTTACTGGTGTAAAGCCTCCCTGAGTGACGCTGCACAGAGGGAGTATTGTCTTTCAAACAATCGGCCACATCAGCTTCTAGGAGTCTTTGCACTTTCCTTCTCTACACCAAATTAGAGAAGCTCCTCATTCCACAGAGTTGAGCTGCACTGGATGTGCTAGTGTGACCCTAAGTGGGAGCAGGATGGGGGCGATTAAGGTTCACGGAATTATCACTGATGAGCTGGCACCCATCAGTCTTGGGAACTTGCTTAGAAAGGATGCAGTCAGAGCAACCCTGCAGAGGCTTCAGGGATTTCTGCTGCACCTGTGTCTGTGGAAGGGTGGGAGTGAGGTGTTAGCATTTTGAATGTAACTCTACGGTAACACAAGTTCGGGATTTCTACTACAGCATCTGGATTTTGTGAGACCAGTGCAATTTTATTCGTTTATTTTATAGACCTTGCACTAAAAATGAGAATTACTTGCTTTGGTTATAGTTTTGTGATACTATTTGTTATAAATGCTGGTTGCTTGCATGAGCGAGAAATAAATTGATATTGCCTCTGCTCCAAAGAACTAAAACTCAGCGTACCTAACTATTTAAATTATTGCATTATTCTATTGCATGACTGCCTGCATCACTGAAATAAAGCAACTGCAGTGATGAAGACACCAAACCTTTAATGAAAGCATTTGCATGAACAGCTAACACCATGTTGGATGTAGTCCACCAGAATAAAAGCACTTTGGGGCTATAGTATCTTGTTAAACACATTGTAAATGTTTTTGACAAGAAGCCTGGCAGAATCCAACCACCCCTGGACAGCCAGCATGTCAGAGCATTTCTGAGTGAGATATATTATCCTGTCCTGGACTGATAGCTTTGGATAATCCTCTAATCCAAGTGATTGCTTAAATGTTGCAGCCTATTTAGTTTTGCTTGGTCTGGGGTGACTTGCTGCTGGGAAGCTCAGGGTGAATTTAAAAAAAAAAAAAAAAAAAGAAAAATAAAAAAAGGACTGCAACTGGATAAATGAATTTAACTCCAGCTGTCTAGGGTCCAGGCTGGACTTAAGGATGTTGTATCCCAGTGGTGTATCTGCTCTGTTAGAGACAGCTCCTGAGCTCTGTTTTGACTATGACTTTGATCTGTTTTTCCTCTGACTTCAGGGATTTTTGCTGAGGCTGTCAAAGAGAAGGTGACTTGAAGAAGGCAGTGTGATGTCGGTTTTGCTCTGGAGGACACTGAAGCTTTTGCTTGTCCTTGTGTCTGACAAGAGTAGCCTCTAGGCCTGTACTGTTTGCCCTCTGCATGTCTTGTGCTCCCACTGCCAGTGCTACCTCCTTGCAGCGTGGCCAGACTGATTTTCGTATGCAGTAGCCAAAGAAGGTTTGAGAAGCATATTCCTGTAGGTGCCTGCTTGATGGTAGAGCAAAGTTGTTTTCTTTGCACCCAAACCACAAAAAAATGGGGAGCTGGAAGGTCTTTGTGGAAGATGCTGGGGAGTGGAGGAATTCAGCTAAGGCAGCTGCCCTGTTCTCACCGCTTGTGAACAGTGTCACACCGGGGCTTTGATTTTGTCCTTGTCTTGGAGTGGGGGAAAGTCAGGTACTGGGGCAATATTTCAGAGTCCCAGACTGCTTCCTGGCCCCTGCCTTTCACCAAGAGGACTGAGAAGGGGCATGATGTGCCCTGCACCTGGGCCAGGCTGGCAGCCGAGCAGATCCTTCCTCCAAGGAGAGTGAGAACCACCAGAGCCCACCTGTACCCTGGGGCAGCTGGAGCCTGCCCTTCCTTGTCTGCTTTTGGGTGGCTATGTGTTTGTTTAATCCCTTCTGCCATTGGCCAAGGAAAGTTACCACGTGAGTTCACAAGTGAGAATGCCGAGAAGCAAAAGATTCATAGCTCATGAATTCCCCCCTCCTTTTCCTGCCTCTGCTCTTAATTGTTCTGAGAACAGAGAGAATCCTTCCCCTCCTCCTCCAAGAATCAAAACAATTTTTTGTTTTGCTTGTCTTTTACAGATCAATTTTGTAGCCTGTCAACTGTTTGCACTTTTGGCTGCATTTTGGTTTCGTATTTACTTGAGTCCCAGTCATGCCAGCTCCGCTGTTCGCCATGCATGTGCCACCCTCTTTGGAATATACTTTGCTGTCTTCTGCTTTGGGTGGTGAGTATTTAGTCACCATTTAGACAAGGCTTGGGTGAAAATAATTTTAAACTTCCTATAAGCTTTTCTGGATTACGTCTTTTTACTCTTAAGGCTCTTAGTGCTACCTTAAAAAAAAATCCTAACCAATATAACCATTCCAAACCCTCAAAGTAAAATGACTCATGAAAGTACTTTTAAGTGAAGTGTTTAATTTAATTTGTGATGTTTGTTCTGGAAGTTAAAGCCACACCAGTCTGCTGTGAAGATATCTCTTCTGGAAAAGATGTATCCAACTTGAATGGGCACTTTGAACCAGGCTACTCTTTCAGTTAAACATATGGATAATATCTTTTCAATAAGTATCAGTCTGTGTTGGATAGTCAGGCTATAAAGATGTCGTGTTGTAATCCAGGTTTACTGGTACCTTGATATGATATCACATTTATGTCATTTGCATGGAGAATATTCTCTTGCTTTGAACTGCCAGCACTTCCATGTAACATAGAAATTATCTAAATACTCATTTTGTTGTCTTCAAGGTATTCCATTCATCTTTTTGTCCTGGTGATGATGAACTATGGCATTATGAATATGGCGAGTATTCCCAACATCCACAGGTGAGCTGATGTGACTGCAAGTCTGCAGCTGCCCCTCTGACAACTTCTCTGCTTTCAGGGAGAATCATGAGGACTTTCTAGAACCACTTTCTCTTCTTTCCTTCTCCTCTTTCCCAGTTACTTGCAGGAGCTTTGTTTATGGAGTTACAGAAGCAGCTGTAATCTCAATTTGTGTTTTTTTTGGATTGATGTATTGCATTTTCCTATTAAATTGCTTGCCTCAAAATTTGACTTTTGCTGGCTTAATAATTTATGGACAAACTTTTGGTTTCTTGAACATAATGAAGTCATGTTCTCCTTGGTCTTGTATTCTTCTGGATTGAATTTAATAATCCTTTTTAATGTGTTTTCCCCCTTGCTGTTTGGCCTTCAGGTATTTTCCACTTATTCTTGAGTTAGGTAGTTCAAATAAAGTCACTCAGGCAGCTTAGCTTAGTGATCCACAAAATGAGGTCTTGCTCTTGGTACTGGGCTTTGTGAAAAAGTAGAAAATATCAGAACTGTTATTGCTTAAAGTAGAAGCTTATGGTTTGAGTGTGTTACAGATGATATCTGTCTCTGCACTCTCTGTTTCTGTAGCTGCTGCTGAATGCTCAGAATCCACATCAGTCTGGGCTGGGGAACGGAAACCCTTTCTTCACTTGCCTTCAAGGCCAGGCCTGGCTGAGAAGCTGATGTTCAGATAATCATCTTGCCTTTCTTTCTTTCCTGAAGAGACCGCTGTCTAATATCTTAATGGGAACCCTACTTATGATTTTTCTAAGATTAGTTAGAAATGTGAGCTATAAAAAACAATCCTGTCTACAGCAGTTACTAGCATTTTGCACCAGCAAGATAAGGTATTAAGGAGGTATTTTTTTCCACCCCCTCACAGAGTGCAAAGCCCAGAAATCCTGAGGTAATTCATAATCTCACAAAAAAAAAAAAAAGGTAACTGGACAATGTTTGTTAAAGAAATGCCATCCAGAGACCAAAATAAAAAGGTGTTAAAAAATTGTATTATGATTTCGTGGTCATTGTCCCTGCCTGTCACTTGAGGGAAATGCAGGAGTTAGTGACTGTAGATTGGAGGAACCAAGTCTTCAAAGGAATCATCCAGTAGTTATTTACATCTTCCTAGACAAGTTGGGGTAGTGATAAGGGAAAGGACACAGCTTCAACGAGAAACCCCCTCACTCTTCTTCTTTAGCCAATTAGCCACAATGGCTGATAGCAAAATAGCTGTGTACTGAAACACAAATCAAAACCCCCTCACTCTTCTTTAGCCAATTAGCCACAATGGCTGATAGCAAAATAGCTGTGTACTGAAACACAAATCAAAACCCCCTCACTCTTCTTCTTTAGCCAATTAGCCACAATGGCTGATAGCAAAATAGCTGTGTACTGAAACACAAATCAAGCCAGTTCATAGAATGTCGCCCACTGCTGCAAGAGAGTCATGTGTTGATTTGAGTCAATGTGAAATGTCAATCCAATGTGCTGAAAAACCTCAGGAGGTCTGAGGGAGGATTGGGTTAGGACTTTTCTATTGTACTCTACTAGCCATAGCAGTGTGACTCAACGTGCATCCACATTGTTAATTTTGGAAAAGTAACAATGTATTCAAACTGGCTGAGAGTAAGGCTGGACCTGTTCATACGGGGGACCGGATCCTTCAGAGTGGGGCTTCAAGACTTGGCTTTTTTGTCCCTCAGAAAACCACAGTGGAAGAGAACAAATGAAATAAACTGCATAATTTAACCTTCATACTCTTTTCCCTGGTTATTTTTTGCTAGTTTGCTCTCTGGTGAAGCTGCTAGCCTTCAAGGCCTGTAAATGGACGAATTAATTCGGCATCAGAAATGTTTCCAGCTGCAGCAGCAGTTCAGTGTGTCTCTCCCTGCCTGCCCCCCTTTCAATCTAAGTGCTTTACACCTCAGCGTGGAGGCTTATGTTAGATCCCTCATCCTGCCTCTCGCTGTTACATGTCTGAGCTGGGTGACTTGCCTTTGGAAGGATGCTTGCCATTCTCCATTGACGAGAGGGGAATCCAAGGACCTTGCTGAGGCAGGACTGGATGCCTGACCCAGATAAAATACGATAAATTCTACTCTGAATCTCCTGAAGAATCCATCATGTCCCTTCAGTCTGCCTTTCATCCAGCTGTTTGCTATGGGCCACATGACCTGCAGGTTGCCATGCGATCCATCACTGTCACTCACACTGCAGTTTATTAGCCCCCAGGGAGGAAAAACTCATTTCTTTTAAAACCAGCCATAATCTGAAAAAGGCCCGGCTCTTTTGCAGTTGTCTGCTGACTGATCCTCTTGTCTGATTTCACCTTTACTTGTCCCCTGTGGTGGATGCTCTCATGGGTCCGGGGGGACCCCGCTTGGCAATGTGTGCTTACCAGCCTCCCGAGGCTCGGCCCTACCAGGCATGCGGGATGTGCCATCTTGTTCTGTAGCTTGTTGGTCCCCACATGGATAACCTCTGCTACAGAGGACACCAGTAGATGTGGTCTTGGCCTGTCCATGTCGTGCAAGCCTTTCATTCTGGTGTCCCAGCTCTCCATTGCACTGTGTAATTTGCTTAATGTGCTAGTCTGTCTCCAAACATCCATCCGCTTCCTTCCTCCCCAGTGTCCTCTTTCTTGCTCGTGTAAATACAGGGAGAAGTTAACTTGTATGAAAGGTTGCATCTGCCCATGCAGACGCTGCAACATTTCCAGTCTTCAGGCTGTTCAACTGTTAAGATAGAAAGAATCGTGCTACTGCCCTGCCTAGCAGAAGTGCGCTATCGTCTTGAAACACAGAGAGTGAATTTGTCACATCCTACCTAAGGAATGTTTCTTCAGTTGGACACGGTGATCTTATAGGTCCTTTCCAACCTATATGATTCTATGATTTTTCTGGAAGATGGTGTGCTTCAGCATGGAGAGCTGAAAAGGTTAGGCTATGTGCCATCATCTGCCTTTATACAAAATCACAAGAGAGAGAATACCTCAAACTTGAAATATTTTAGTCTTTGCTAGATCTGAGGAACAGTTGTAAATAAAGAACATTTACAGATAAAAAAATGCAGTGGATAACTTCAGTGAATGACATACAGTATCAGCTGGTTTCAAATACTTAAGCTGGACAGAAATTTCATAATAATGTATGAAGCTGGGAGTTTTGAAAATTGAATTGTGCAACTTGTATTGTTCCTATTTCTTCTTCCATTTTTTCCCCACCCCCAGAATGAGGAGACACCTCTGTGAGGTTTCAGTTGGGTATACAAAACCATCAGTCTCCTTTGAGAATTTCTTCCAGGTCTTGTAGCATAGCTTCAGACTTTTTAACAATCTGATTTGAGAAAATCAAAACAAGCCCAACCCAATCTGAGTGATTCTAGTTCTTGTTGGTACTTGCGTTGGTAACTATGTGTTCTGTGTGTTATGTTTTTAGGTACTCCTTTGTCGTAGCTATGGGATACCTCACATTGTGCCACATAAGCCGAATATACATATTTCATTATGGTATTCTCACTACAGATTTTTCCGGGTGAGTGAGTCTGCAAACTGATTCCTGTGTCAATCAGTATTAGTTGATTTCAGTAAGTTGTAAGAATAATCTTTATGTTATCTGTGGAGCACCTGCTATTTTGTTTCCATTGAGCTTTTTCTGAGGCTTTTGTTGTGATCTTTGCGGTTTTGTTTTTTTTGTTTTGGGGTTTTTTTTTTGGTGTTGTTTTTGTTTTTTGAAGAAGGAATAAGCACTGTATGATTTTTGCACTGACTCATTGTTTCTGCTGTTTTCTGGCTAGAAGCTGTGTGGTTAGGAAGGCAGAGCTTAGCTAGGTTTCCCCGTAGAGCAGCCTGAGAGGATAAGTTGCGCAGTCTCTCCATGGAGCTGTAGGAGTGACTTCCGTGGCTGGTGCCCTGCTCCCTGGTGGTCTGCCCTGAGAGGTGGGGTGGGCTGCTTTCCTTCCAGCTTCCTAGGCACAGCTGTCGGCTCTGTGTCTCCTTTCCCCCATTCTGATTTATCTCGAAGCCCCAGGTGGGAAGGTGTTTCCCAGCCCAGGCACTCCAGTGGCTGTGAGGGCAGGACTGGGGCAGGGGTGAATTGCTGGTGGAGCTGGGTGAGTAACCAAGGCAGAGAGACACGGGATCAGCTTGGGCTGGCAGCACTGGTTCTCTCACGGGGCCAGCTTGTGGCTGCTGCTTAAATAGCACAACTTTTTGTATGCTGTGGTATGTGTGAAACGGTGGCTTTCATATATGCTGTAGTCTCTGATTTCACTCAGAGAAGCATTAGAGGATGCTTTGCAAAGATAGAGACAGGTAATCCTATGTGCTTTGTTTGTGAGAGGAAGGTATGCTTTTGCATGATTTGCAAACGGCTCGCTAATCTGTATTCCACTTGTTTAATTGAATGTCTGATTACAGAGTAATTAATAATATACCATGAAAAATTTCTGTAAACTTGTACAGTAAGTTTTACATGGCTCTTCCAAGTCTCTGTCATCTTACAGGCGCAGAGTAGGAGAATGAAGGTTTTTTCTGTCTTTGTGCATGTGTCTCTCTCTTTGAGGTGGTGAGTTTAAGCATTTAATTAAATTTTAGGTGGTGGAGGGGAAGTATCTCTCAAACTCCTGAGGTTTTTTTATTAAGGAGGCTGCAGTAATGGGAAGGTATATGTTTAAAGAAATTTAGTTCTGGATTTTTTTCTGCAGTTCTTTTAATACACAGAAGCATGTCCTCAAAGAGCATTACATGCCAAGAAGCCTATAAATGAGATTGGAATGCTATAGCTGTGTGTGTGTGTAAGAGACAGAGAAATGTGGGAGATCATGCTTTTCTGAGCAGTGTGTTCAGAAATGCACTGTGAGGCATATTAGCTCTCTTTCTCTGAATACATTTAATAAAGATCCAGCTGAGACTGGGGGTGGAAGAAGAGGAATGGTGATTGTTTATTATAGTATAGCTAGCATTTTCTGCTCCCTTGATGAAAAAGTAACTACTCTGATTTAATGATGAGCTTGAGGATAATAATGGTAGTGAAAGGATAATGCTTGAACTTACTCTGTTATTTGATTTTGTCTTGGTGCTTCAAGATACACAGCAATTCCTAAACTGTCAAACATAAAATTACCAAGTAGTAAATAGGTGGAAAATGTACTATGGATATGAACTGCACCTTCATGGTATATTTTAAAATCTAAGAATAAATAAAAATACTGTACTGGTATCAATGAAAACTTGCAATCCCAAGTGTTGAAACCTAGATCAGCCTCATAAATCTGTCTTAAAACCTGTTTTCCTCAGCTGTAAATATGTGCCCATTGAAGCTTTGTGCACATACCTGAACAGATGTGATGACCCAGAGAGACAGAATATACTCCCTGGCCACAGTTTTATCATGTATGAGCAGCAACCGAACCTCCTTTTGCTTGTTCTCCCATATTGGGTGGTTCCTCACCTGTTGCATGTGGTAATAGGCAATCATTAGGGCAGGGCCTGGCTGGGAGGATGGCATTAAAGTTCTCCTTCAGGGTTTCAGAAACGAATGAGACAGAACCATGGAGCTATGGCCATCTGCCTCCAGCCTTCCACTGTTTTGGGTGAACATTGAGAAGGCAAGACACTGGATTCAGGGGAATCTTTAAGATGCAACAAAAAGCCCATTGTCTGCTGACTTGCATTTGAGGTTTCCATATCCCATAAGTCTGGTGATATCTGGCTGCAAGGAGGAAAATTTAATGCACATCAAATAGGCACGTAACCAGCTCTATTGCCATCAGGTTCCCAATGTCAGTTCCCTAAAGTGATGAGTCAGATGATCAATGAGTGTTTTCCAGTGGCAGTGCTGAAAGCCAGCATCCCTCATTTGCTGTCTTGACCTGCTTTGTGCACTTAACAACTTGCATGCATAACCCTTTTGAAATGTGCTTGCAAATACATTTTTGGGGTGCTTTTAGTAATAGTTGGTTGTGCTATTTGTTTGAAGCCCTCCTATTTTGAGAACAGAGCTTGTAAAATGCAGGTAGAGATGGAGAGAACAAGGTAACTTTTGAATCATATCTTAAGCAAACTGGAAAATGAAAGATCAAACTGGCACATCACTTCCAGGTTATGAAATAAGAAGTGAGGGACGTGTTACCTGCTGATGACTAGTTAATTCTTAACTCCTGCAAAGGGTAGGTTTGGTCACTGAGTCCCACAGTCAGAACTGTGTTCAAGTTGCTTGCAGCTATTTCTTGATTTAAGAGTTTTTCATGTATTGCATAGTACTTAAGGAAAAACTCGTGTTTTTTTTTTAACTGCTGCCAGGTTTTAAGGAAAACAATTTCCAGCTTGCTGCACTTCAGTTTTTATTACTTTTAAAAAATCTGTTTATATTTTATCAAATTTCTTTCAGTTATATTTGTCAAGCAAGTGATGATAAAATTTAGGAATTTTCTCTTTACTACTTCCTCAAAAACCCTATTCATTTTTGAACACTAATTGTACACTAACTGAGTCCTGTGCTTCCCCCTTAATTCAAGTCAATCTTTGAGAGAAACATGCATGTTTTGTTTTGCTTGTTTTGTCATGACATTTGTACATTGTACCTGGAAAAACTAAATCCTAACTCCTTCTTTCTCTTATTTCTTCTTCTTTATGCTAAGAGGATTATGCTGGTAAGTTGCCTGCGTATACAACTTTATAAAAACAGTAATAACATCATATGGTTTGTCTTTTTTCCCTTTGTATCACAGGCTCAGATTGGGTATAGTAATATGACAGCTTTAAGGAAAATTAGTTTAAAATAAGGAATCTTGATTCTGGTTTTTGGACACTAGTAATAGATAGGATTTCAGTCTAGCAAGCTTTATGACCAAATGCCGGATGCATATGATCATCCTGATGAAATTCAGAAGATATGGAACTTGTGTCTGTTTCAGTCCTTTGCTTGATTAAGACCATAGAGCTTTTTAGTTTCCTCTTTGAATTCTTGCAGTATCTGAGTAAAATTTCCTAATATTTCAGGTTATTAAGTGAAATGTCAGAGAATCATCGTGCATATGGGAGTTTCTTTCATATATGAGTAGCGGCTGAGAGACCTGAGGTTGTTTAGCCTGGGGAACAGGAGGGCCCGTATCACTCTTTACAACTGCTTGAAAGGAGGTTGTAGAAAGGTTGGGGTAAGTCACTTCTGCCATGTGACAAATGACAAGAGGAAACGGCCTCAGGTTATGCCAGGGGACATTTAGATTGGATATTAGGAAAAGTTTCTCTATGGAAAGTGTTTTCAAGCATTGGAACAGGCTGCCCAGGGAAGTGGTGGAATCGCCATCCCTGAAAGTGTTCAAAAACATGTAGTTATGGCACTTGGGGACAAGGTTTAGTGGTGAAGATAGCAGTGCTGAGTTAACAGTTGGACTCAATGATCCTAGAGGTCTCTTCTAGTCTTAATGATTCTATGATCCTTGCTGCCGTTCCTTGCAGAAGAGAAACTCAGTTCGTGAAGATCACCACACACACTGGCACAGTTTTCAGTCTTCTGTTGGTCTTAGAGAGACCATAGCTGAAGTATCTGAGAGACTTAATCAGTTTTCCTCCCCATGTGTGTCAAATCTGTAGCTCTTACATGAGTGCTTTGGTGGACATCACTCTCCAGACACCACTTTTGTGTTCTCCCTACCCCAAATGCAGAGCAGCAGCAGCATTCTCAGCAAACCACCTAGAAAGGGATTGAGAGCCCTCTCAAAAAAGCCATATATATAAGCAGATGCTTCAGTAACAAGTGTCACTTCAGGCAGTGAATTTTTGCTGGGTGGTTAGTGCTTTGTTGCTGTTTTTTTTCCTCTCTCAGTGGCTTTTAGTATCAACCACAAAAGGAAGGAATAAAAGTGCAGCAGCCGTTTTTCACAAAGGAAATACATTTGCTGATGAAAACAAAGATAGATGTGCTCTGTTACTATGTTAAAACACAGAGCAGAAACGCTGTCTGGTCCTGCAAGTTCAGTTGGTTACTTTTATTTTCTTTTCTTCTAAATGTATGACCTGCAGTACATTGCTGCAGCGTCTGTTCCAGCAGCGCTGGGTAACCTTGGTGCGCAGCTGGTCCCCAGGGGCAGTGCAACAGTGCAGGTACAGGGTGAGTAAGGGGAGGTCAGTCTGTTTTCCATGCCTGTTTGCTTCTTTGGTGCTCGGCTGGGTGCTTGTCCACTTGAAACAGCCCCGAGATCGCTTACCATTGGATACACAGGAGCCCTGCAAGAACTGCAGTGTGGGAACTAGGCAGAATTCAGGCAGGCAGTCACTACTAGAGAGCTCCATGCATCTAGTACATCCCAGGACGCTTCTCCAGAAGTAAACACTCTTTTAAGTGAAATGCTTCTACCATGAAGGCTTAAGAAATACTGCTTGGGAGCTTTCACACACACACACACAAAAAGGGCAACACATCACATCAAGGAAATTGTAAGTTGCTTTGGAGGTGCAAGTGTGTTTAGTGAAGTCCTCTGAT
The DNA here is from genome assembly GCA_013398955.1 of Callaeas wilsoni. NCBI lineage: Eukaryota > Metazoa > Chordata > Aves > Passeriformes > Callaeidae > Callaeas > Callaeas wilsoni. Next base: position 31,658 of record VWPU01012123.1, read on the forward strand.
GTACTTTCAGTACTTCTTCTTTTTACTGTTGAAAGCAAAAGTACGAGCTCACTGCCAGCTTGGCCATCCCCCTGTCAGCATGGTTACTGTCACAGCAGGGTGTGACTGTGTGAACTTTCTTGTCATGGCTTCTGTGCTGCAGAGGTAACCGTGAAATAAATGTTCGCTGTTTTGGAGTCTTGTCTGCTATGAGCCTTTTGGCTCCACCTCCTCTCTTAGTGAAATCAGGTCACTGGAAACTATTTCTAGCAAGCGTGTGCCAGACTTCTCCATGGGATTACCTAAGGTCAAGCAGGCTGTGCTTGGGAAACGTCTTTTCTCTCGTAAGCATCGAAGCTTGCTCAGTGCAGAAGCCAGCCTGTGATGCGGTGAGGATCCCCACAGCAGTCTACAAACAAAACATCTTTACTTCCACTGGCCTGTGCTTCTGGCAAATTTGCTTGCATTGCAAGCTGTATTTAAAAATTATATTAACTGATATGTTTTCATTTGGAAGGTTTATTTAGGGGAGTAAACCCCTCTATTGAGCATTCTCTGTAAACTGTTGCATCTTAGTCTTGTGTTACTTTCCAGGGCACCTACGTGAGGTAAAAAAACCCCAAAGCTGTCTTTACCTTATGTTAGATGCCTTGAAAAATAAAATTGTCCCCGGGTCAATTTCTTATTTTTTTTTTTTTAATTAAAAATTGGCCACTATGGTTTGTGTGTAGGAGGTACAGTGCAGCTACAACCTAAGATTAAACTCATAGCCAATATTTAAAACATGGGAAGGGAGGGGAAATCACACCACACATAAATCATATTCTATGTTTCTGTGGTAGTTTGTAACTGTAGTGCTTAATAGGACAGGTGGAGAGGGTGTGGAATCACCACTCTCCATGTGGCTGCAAAGCAATCGGTAGGTGTTCAAATATGATGGATTGCAAGTTGTTTAGGCTTCTAAATGTGTTTTATTTCAAATGCTTCCTTCCTAGGGATAAGTCTTTGTGCTTCATCTATAAGTGCAAGTGTAGTAGGTAGATTTTCTTTTTGAATTCAACCTAATTGCCCCCCTCCAATAACCTGTGCACCTCAAAATTTGGGAGTAAGAAAAAGGATTGAAAGTTTTATAGTTTTGTTAACTTCCCTTCTTGTTTTTAAGCACTATTGACTTTTTCCAGTAGAGTCTAAGGGTTAAAATAGTATCATGTTGGAAACAGTTGACTATATGTGGTATGGTGCTGTATTTAATGTATTAACTTACTCAGTGTTTTATTGCTGTTTAAAGTTAGAGCTTGCCTGAAAGGCTGAATAGAAATGGCAATTCAATACTCTGGTACTTCAAAGTTTTAATCAAAACTCACATATTTAGGAATTTATTATTCTTCCTCCCCTGCCTGCCCTCTTAAGGGAGAATTCCAGTGATGTCATTATTTTGTTGTGCTCTGCCTTTTCCTGCAGCAAAGACATGGTCCCCCTGAGATCAAGTCAGTGGAGAATGGTAGGCAGGAGGAGAGAAGGGAGGAAGATGCTCCTTGTTCACCTGAAACCTTGCTTACCCTTTGTGTGAAGTGTTGACTGATACCTGACACTGATCTCGTGAAAGATTTAGTGTGTGTCATCCCATTGCCAGTCTACAGCAGGTTTCCACCTTTCTGAGTAGGGTAGAGAAGAGATCACAGAATCAGTTAGGTGGAAAAAGAACTCTGAGATTGTCAAGTCCAACTTACGACCAATCACCACCATGTCAACTAGACAATGGCACTGGGTGCCACATCCAGTTGTTCCTTAAACACCTCCAGAGACAGTGCCTCCACCACCCTGGGAAGTCCATTCCAATGTCTAATCACCCCTTCTGTGAAAAATTGCCTTGGATGTCTAACCTAAACCTCCCCTGGTACAGCTCAAGAGAAGAGACCAACTCCTACCTGGCTACACCCTCTTTTCAGGCAGTTGTAGAGAGCGATAAGGTCCCACCTGAGCCCCCTTTTCTCCAGACTAAACAACCCTAGCTCCTTCAGTCACTCGTCATTGGACTTGTGCTTCAGACCCTTCCCCAGCTCCACTGCCCTTCTTTAAACACGCTCCAGCCCCTCAAAGTCCCCTGAATTGAGGGGCCCAGAACTGAACACAGCACTTGAGGTGTGGCCTCACCAGTGCCAATACAGGGGACAATCACTGTCCTGGTCCTGCTGGCCACACTGTTCCTGATAGAGGCCAGGATGCCATTGGCCTCCTTGGCCACCTGGGCATACACTGGCTCATGTTCAGCTGGCTGTTAACCAGCACCCCCAGGTCCTTTCTGCTGGGCCACTTTCCAGCCACTCTGGAAAATATGTATGACATATAACAAGATGATGTCAGGAGGGAGAACAGGAGGTATCTAATGAACTTTGTGGCTCTCCTTCCCATTCACCTTGTCAGACACGTCACGTTTTTCTCCCTTGTCTCCTCTGGAGCTGGGATTTGAGGGAGTCAGACTGTCCGTCCTTTATGATTAAAGTGCAGGAAAGGCTGACTTATTCTGTTGGCTTACAATGTGCCATCAATGAGGCAATGAATTCCTAATATAGATGAGGAGAACCTCTCTCCTCTGTGTTTATATGTAGTATGACTTCAGTGCAGGCTTGGATTGTTTGCATTTTGGTTCTCTCTGGTTTACCATGGGAGCCTTGTCTAAGACAAGTGGCTAAATTTAGACACTTCAAGTCATACAGTTTTGGCTCAGAGCCTGAGGCTAAAAGTTACCCACTTCAGCATTGGCGTGAAGTGCTTGCCATAAGAAACGTATGCAACAAATTGAACCAATTTGAAACAAGAGTTAATATTCCCCTATAAAGTTAAAAAGGTCAAACACTGACAAAATAAAAATTTGCGTTTATTGCAGTAGAACTGCTTCGTTCACTGACAGCCTCTGTCTCTCTTAAGGATTAAAAAATCTGCCTTTTCATATGCTTAAAGGATTAGGATTTATGTATCTTTGAAAGCAAAGCTAAATTTTGTCGGGGAAAATCGACTTTGAGAAACAGGATGTTGAAGATAATGGTAAAAACAGCTTATAAATCACTTTTCTTGAAAGATTAATTGGAATAAAGTTTAAAATGACTGACAATATTGCTGGAAGTTGAAAAGTCGTTGTTGAATTTGTCCGTTCCTTAGCTACTATCATTGGTCTAGGTGACCCAAGGAGATCTGCTGTACAAACCCCTCTGTTACAAATTCAAGTTCTGTGTATATTTAAGGCTATTTTGAATTTTATGTGCAAACTTTTTTTACTGACATTTCAAGTAGGGACTTCTGAAATGATAAAAGCAGTTTCTGATTAAGGAATTGGCTGATATTGCATGTTCTGGTTTTGGGTAGAAAATGCAAATTACCCACACAGAATTACTTGTGGAATCTTGAAAAAGATCAACCATATTAAGTGTTTAGAAAAAAAGACCGCTTAGAATGAAAGAATGTCTTTTGCCGGTATTTGTATGTTTACCATGCTCAGCCTACGAATTATCTTGAGAATCTGTTTGATTTATATTAGTGGGATAATCAGGTTGTAAACAGTTTATCTTAGCCATTGAGTTGACATTTGATTGGAACCAGTAGGTCAGTTTAGTTAAGGATGATCCAGAATCCCTTGAAAATCTCTGTAGAACATAAGTATTTGACTGTTATTTTAGGCAGAGACATCACTGAATGTAACTTCCACTTTTTTTTCTTTACCTTGAGAAATCTGTGGGGCAAACAGTGCTTGAATTAAAAAAACCACCCTCAACTTTTTTCTTTAATTGTGTTCCAGGAAATATATTGCAATAGTTAAAATGAACAGCTGTAATGTTTGGAGTAATCATCTATGTCTCTTTAAAAAGTTCCATATACTGGTGAAACTGTGTAAATAGTTAAATAAAAGCGTACAAACTCAAGTTTTCATTTCCAGCTTGAAGGCATCATTTGCGTTCAAACAGAAACATCCGTGTGGTTAATTTATTCTCAGATTGCGAAACAACCCATTGTATTAATCCTCAGTGAAGACAGATCTCTTTTGTGGGACTGGTTTTACATATAGTCATCACAACTAATGCTTTTAAAATAGTGGTGTATTCCTCATCACCCATTCCCATCTCGTGGCTGTTGCGGTTGTGAGAGATGGGCACCCTGTGCTGGTGTCCCCAGTGGCAGAGCGGTAGGGAGAAGCAGTGTGAGCAGGTGCTCATCCCTTGCTTTGCCTGCCATGGATCCTTCCAGATTGCAGATGTTCAGCGCCAGGTTTTGTGTTTAGGGTGCCACAGCTGATGGAGGAAGTGGTCAGTTGTCCCCATGATTTTCCTCCCATCTTTCCTCTTACCATCCTCTAAATGCTCTTGGCTGTGTCCTTTGCCCTTGTGGGAACCAGCTCCTGATGCCACCAAGCTGAGCTTCATCTTTTTCCGTATTCCTTAGCTGCAGCAGCTCACATTTGCCTTCAGTGCCAAGAAGCTCTGTAAAGCTGGATATGGGAAGTATAAGTGGCCCTACTGGGAATAGTGGCTGTTTCTATGCTGCGTGTTTAGTTGGCACCCAAGCTGCTGGGTGGCTGTAAAGCCTGGCCCAGGTACAGCCAGCTCCTGTTTTCAGAGGCTCCAGATCCCACGTGCCCATACACTCCCAGTTGGATGGCGTATCTTGCGCAGGCTGTTCGCAACGCAGATGCATGGCCAAGAAGCAAGTGGGAAACTGCTGTGCTGACAGCTATTCTGGTATTTGCACACAGTCCTAATTGATAGAGCTATTCATGTGGGGAAATAAGCATCAGTATCTGCAGAGTCAACATTTTTTTAGGGCACTGAGGAGACAGACAATAGGAGAGTAACAGTAAGAAGAGCCAGAGTTGGGTTACAGCAGCACTGCTGTATTCTAGTGTTGCATTGTATGGGGCTTCAGTTTGGTCTTTGCCTGAAAGGAAGCTCAGTGGGCTGCAGAAGCTGGTATTTCCTAGTGGTGTGATTTCTTCCGAACTACAATTTGCACTGCTGCACGATAGGGAGACATAAAGTAAGGCTTTGTGTGCACTTAGCAATTAAAAATTCCAGTGCAAGTTACTGTGGGGTTGTTTTGAACCCAGGCAATTGTCTTATGCCTGAGTGCCTCCTTCAGCTTTAATTGGATGTTTTCCACTTGTTGCTAATACAGTTATGCCTTTTAAAGGCATAAAGACATTCAGTGAGAAAGTTGGGAATAATTTGTATTACAAGACATGTAACTGTTGTTTCTGTCTTTGTTATAGTCCGCTGATGATAATTACACAGAAGATCACAACACTTGCATGCCAGCTACATGATGGTAAGAAATGGAATCTCTTCCCACGTCCTGAAGACAGCCTTTTTATTCCAGTGCATTCTATGGCTGATTTATGGAGTGAATGAATGTAGTTCAGCGAGTTGTTCCAAATGAAGAAGAAAAAAGCTTTGTGGAGGAAAATGAGAAACTTAAAGTTTTGATCAGTTTTTAGGACCAAACTGTCTTTGCAATATCAGAGACATCTGTTTTCCCATTTCAGTATTCTGCTTCCTTGGGGCCAAATTTGGATTTTAGCTAGTACCAGTATCTCCTGTTTAGATGCTACAGTACATCTCCATTAAGCTCTCTGAAGCTGTTCCTGTTTCTCAGAAGTCAAGAGTTGTGTTTGATACATAGGTTCACTCATTAATGTAAATTTAGCAAAAAATATGCTAGCACTGATATATTCAGTGGTAATATACTCCACGAGCTGTGAGAGATAGAATTCAGTAGCTTTTCCCCAGCGCAGAGAGAAGCACAGTTGCAAGCAAAATAACGTTGTCTTCAGTCTTGCACTGTGCTGTGACAAAGAGCACCATTATTTCCCAGTAAAATGCCTGTGTCTAGTACAGTGCAAAGGCTAGAAATGTCAGTTGTCATCAGCAGCATTGTTGCTTGTGCCTACTGGTGTTGCAGTGCAGATTTCTGATGGTCTGAGGCCCATTGCCTTACAAGCTGTGGGTGACTGAGTAAGTGGCTTGCTGTAGAGCTATTGTGAGCAAGGGTCTAGGTGATGGCCACACGGGGGTCTGGCATTGTTTGCAAGCCAGGTTTGCACAAGTGAATCTAATGCTTTTAGCTGGCTATAATAGGTACAGCTGGAAGCTTGGCTAATTGACCTTGTTGTTGGCATTCAGATTGCTGAGGCTTCTCTGCTTCTGTAAGTTGGGTCAGCTCGGGTATTGCTGCAATGCCACAGCAGTGTGCAGCCTAGGTACACACCTAGGATGTTGAAAGTAAATGAACAGACAGAAAGGAAAAAGACAACAGCAGAGGCAGGAGCATTTTAAACAGACCAGAAATCCTACAGATTAATGATGGTGCAAAGAGCTCACTACATTGTGAGCATCCATATACGGAGCAGTTGATCAAATGAAGGCAGCTTGCAGTTCAAGCATCAGTGACAAATTTCTATTTGTAAAAATTTAACACAGCTGTCCGTAAATGGAAACAGACAAACAAAATACCCAGTCCTTTAAGTAATTAAGTGCTTGTTTCTCTGAAACTCGAGCCCTCCCAGTATTTACAAACTGAAACAGTGGAGAGAATATGGAAATGAGCAGCTCATCAGCAGTGGTAGGATGTGGGTCCTGTGTGTGTATTGGTGATTATGGCCAGTATGTTTGGAACAGTAGTGTGAATTGGTGCCGAGCCCCTGATCTTTCGGGGCTGTGCACATGGAGCTGTACACACACATGATCCGCATCAAGTGCTGTGATTCACCCCACGTTGTTCTGCTGAAGCCAGTGGGATTCCCTGCAGTATGTGCAGCTAAAGCTTTAGGGTGAAGGTTTTGAGGCGTGTGCTGTAAGCAACATCTGTTTACGACTGGCCATGACACAAGATTTTTCCATCATTTTCCTGGGACATTGAGTCTGTGCTCTACCTCTGGCCCCAAAAGTCTTGTGCACTCAACAGGAGGTCACCCTTCCAGTCTGGACCTTGTACAATTCCAGATTATTACTGATGTGTATGTTTAGGCTTGCTCCAGCAGCAGGCAACTGGGCTGCTTGTTCACACCAGTGGAGCTTCTGTTCCCTGAGCGCCTGTTTGCCTTCCCCTGCCCACTCCTCCTGCTGTGAAATGCTCCATTTCTCACCAAGGAGCCAGCGGGAGGCTTGTGCTTAAATGAGCCAGCGGCTTCTGGCAACAGAGGTTTTTTCAGCCCAGGACAGTTTGTAGAGGCTGTTGGGGGTTGCCACCAGTTGGTGGCATTGCCACTTCCATTGTGTGTGTGGGAATGCTATGGCTGCTCTTCCTGACAGTGTAGCCAGGGTGAGAAAGGGGGAATGAGGTAAGGAACTGGGTAAAGAGGTAGAGTAGAACTTGGCGTAGAAGTTAGGGATTGAGATGTATTACAGCCACCTGTGACAAAGAAATTTTGAAATTGTGGCTTTAGAAATTTATTTTTGGGGTGCAAGCAAAAGGCTTTGGGAATAGCTTTTACTGTTTGTCCTTTGGAAAAATCTAATGTGTCTTTTCTTTCCAGGAATAGGGCGACAAGCTGAGGAACTCACTGCTGAGCAAAATCGGCTTGCTGTAAAGTAAGGTTCTCTTCGTGATTTGTGTCTAATTTCTTTCAAAGAAGTTGAGAGTTTAGGTTGTTTGTTTTTGTTGTTTTGTTTTGGTTTTTTTTTTTCCATTGCAATGTCAGGAACAACATAGTGCCCCAGCCATGAAAATGTTTCCTGCGACTTTCCAGTCCATGATATGTCAAAAGTCCTACCTGCTTTTTCTCTTTGCTTGAGCAGTTTTGTTTTTGTAATGCTGCTGTCATTGCCCTCCTTACACAAACATGCCTTCTTCCCTGTATTACTCATTTCTTCAATTCAGGACTTCTGCCTTTATCACCCTGTGCTGGTCAGTAAAGCACTGAAGTACTTGGCAATGTCTCATTGACTTAAATATATACTCCACATGCAACAAAACAAGTCTTTGCTGAATTAACTCTTTTAAATTCAGACTAAGACTGTACTAAACGGACTTGTTGGCTGTTATCTTCATCTGATCTGTGATATGTTATTTTTCCAAGTAGATACTCCTCCCATCATGCAATACACTGCACAGTAAAAATCCATTGTGGTTTGACTCTGACACTTCAAGTGCTGCTTTTCTGTGCCATCATTTTTGAATGCTGGATTTTATTTTTTTTGGTCTCCCTCCGTAATGCTAATACTCCTAGTTCTTCACATTATGTAACTAGTCTTCTCATTTTTCATATGGAGAGAGCATCTCTTTGAGCACTCTTTATTTTTCTAGTTTGTCTCTCAATACAAGTGCAACATGGAGTTGAATTTGCTGTTTGTTTGTTTTACTTTTAATGAAGAGTTAGTGTTGCAGAATTACTCTTAGAACCATAACTACTTTTTGCCATGATATGTTTGTTTAAGGTCAAGGAAATTATTTCCTTCATTTCCAAGGTAGAAGATTCAACCATCAAAAAATCTGCCTATGAACTTCAGAAAGTAAGGGAGTCATTTCTTGAAAAGCAAAAGTCTTGTAGGTAGCCTTGTATAACTTTGCTGTGACCCCATAGTGTCTATTTTTAAAGCTCAGCATAATTTTTAACTGAACTTGGCCCTTAACTGTAGTCAAATTCTCACCAAACAGGCTTGGGTTTTTTTTCTTGTACAATAGATGAGTTCATAATAGAAAAGCAGATGCCAATAGCTTAAGTGTCAGTGGCAGACAAGTCATAACTGAAGGGTTTTAAATCCCCTTTGGTAATACAGCCTTTTGTCTTCCCTCCTGTTCTTGGTCTGTTTTTGTTTCTCACTCATCCTCTGTACATTCCTTCGTGCATTGCTCATGTCTCCCCACCCAACCATGTGCAGAATCCAAGTTGAAACTAATGACTTTATTTTTAATCTTACTGTAGAGCTAGGAAGCCCAAATAAGGGACCTGATTTTGCAGGACAGAAAGATGATCCTTACCCCAAATTGTTTGCTGCATCTTTCTGTGAAATGCTTTCACCAGAGAACATAGCATTCAGGCACTAACAGCTACAATAATCGGTAGGGTGAATGCAGAAAATCCTTGCTAATCTGACTGTTTATTCAAACTAATTCCACTTCAGAATAGAAGTAGGCAACAGAAAATGTTTAACTGTTGCTTAGTTTTTCTGCTAGAAATTTGTTTTAGTCTTAAAGAATTTTAAGTGTGTTTTGGTTTATGCGTGTCCATCTGTGTCTCAGGCAGGAGAGCCCTCAAGCACTGTGCCCAAGCTTGTGTTCTCGTCTGAGGGCTCCATGTTTACTTGAATGGTGACAATTAGGACATTTGTGGAGAGCACTCACTCTAATGCAGTGCAGAACACAGTGCACAATTTGGATGTTGGCATTTTCTGCCACACAAAAACCCCGAGGCTAACAATTTACAAATTATACTAGTGGTGAGAGGCCTTTGCATCTTCCTTTTTCCATGCTACTGATCTGTAGCAAGGACAGTGGATCTTCTTCATTTTACATCAGATGTACAACCCCAGAAGGAACTGGTGGGGTATGCACTTGCAAAATAGAAAAAAATTAATGTGACAGACTTTCTTTGACTTTCATCTTCAGCCATCTTTCAATTCATGTGGTTTTTTCCCCCCTTACTTCCTTTTCCCGTTCATGATGCAATACAGGCAATTACTTCCTTTATTTGAACAGTAAGAGAGAGTGCTTCTTCATTCTCCTCCTGTATGTCTCACGTGACACTTCCCGTTTTTCGAAAGGCTGGACTGAAGAGTGGGTGAGAGCTCCTCCCAGAACTGAGAGCCCTGGTTTTAGAGACTCCCTGCCCTGCGGTTTGTGTAACAAGGCAGTATGGTCCGTGACATTCTGGACAGATGTCCAAAACCAATTACCAGCTTCTCTCTCCTGGTACTGCTGACCTGTCCGAAGTGGACAAATTTTTTACTTTTTAGCTAAAAAGTTTCTAAGATTACAACTTTTCAAATCATTAGCATTAGTTCACCTGTAGTTTAAACACTTCCATGTACTTTGCTCTGACTGCCGTCTACCAGACATCACCAGAATATGACAGGCTGTGTTTCATCTTCCCCAGAACAGATCTAGAGAGCTTTCAGCTTGGGGAAAAGGGGTGGGAGAGAGGTGGGGACTGAGGCAGACAGTGCAGCAAAAAACATTGGTGAAAGCCTTTGCTGTGTTTTACCTTGTTCTGTTTTTTTTTTTGTTTGTTCTGTTGTGTGTGGCTGATTTTTCACAGGTCAAGACCTTCTTTACTGGAGTATTTAAGTTACCTCCTCAATTTTATGAGCATCATAGCAGGGCCTTGCAGCAATTACAAGGATTATATTGCCTTCATTGAAGGGAGGCATGTGCACATGAAACTGTTAGAAGTCAACTGGAAGCAGAAGGGTTATGACAGACTTCCTGATCCTTCTCCAACTGTAAGTTTTAAAATGACAAAGATTGATTGCAGAGGGCAGGCAAGTACAGCTTTGTACATGATTCTCATAATTAAAAGCTCAGAAGAAAAAACAGTTTTGGCTTATCTTGCCGTTAAAGGTTACAGTGAGTTTTTTCTGTGAGTGGCTGCTGTTTTTATCACAAGGTCAAGGGTGAAGGGGCTAGTGAATTCCCCAAATGGGTTTGACATGCAAAATGGGTCAGTTGTTAATGGGTGTCCTTTGTGCAGAGATGGGAATGGTCTGCAGGTTCTGACAATGACAAGTTGTAGTTCAGCTCCAGACAGAAGAGGAAATGTCGGAAAAAACCAAAAAAGTCAAATCTCCCCCGTAGTGCAGGAGATGTTAGAAGTACATGAATCACAGCTAATCAGAAACTGTAGCCTGTCCAGGTGATTTGCAAAAGTATCTCGCACACTTTAGGATGTCTCAAGAGGTAATCTTTTCACATACTTTTAACACTAATTTTGTTTTGTATTTTTTTAATATTACTTAAAACCTTCTTATGAAGTAGCCTTTTTGTAAAGCAGGATAGTGTAGCATGAGATCCAGACTTCTCTCTCTTATCTTAAGGTGACACTGAATGTGTAGCTTTGTGAATGTGTGCAGAATGTCTCCTCTGAAGTTGAGCATGTGCTTATGTATAATGATTCCTGTTGCACAGAGTTGTCTTTCTACTGACTCTAGTGGTGTTACTTCTGATTTACATCAGTCTGACTGAGGTCAGAATAAGGCCTGTATTGTGGAGGATGCAAGTCAGGAGAGAGTATTAAAATCTGCATAAAAAACAATTTCACATTGCTTTATTCCAGAATTTGGAGAATATATATAAAAAGAGATCAAAAATCAAAAGGGTAAAAAAATACATGGTTGTTTTAATAGTATATTGCCTTTTTATTAGCCTTTTGAAAACATGAGTCAATTTTCACATGGTATCCAAGTGCCAGATTGCTTTTTAATTACAACTGGATCAAGGAGGGTTTACTCATGGCGTGTATTTGCAAACAAGCTTTGAACTACTGCCGTGATTGTCAATAACGGTGTGTAGGAAGCTCGGGAGCTGGAACAGGAAACGCTGTGGCGGAGCACATGCCCTGTATCCTGGGTACAAGTGTGCTGTTCAACACGACACTTTTTGAACAAGTGATTTTTAGCAAGACCTCTGGGTGGTAGCTGGGTAGTAAGACCTACTGTTGCACTGAATATCAATGCTTTCGGCTTCCAGGAGGAACCCAGTCTTTAGTTCCAGGAGATGACAGTACATATAGAGAGGATTTCTGCTTTCCACTGTAGGGTTTGGTTTATTTGTTTCCTTTCTCATTTTAGAATCTCTGCACACTGATGTGGAGTCTGTCATGAAGTTCATCACTGATTATGACTTGTAATTGTCCTACCTATTGATAGGTAGTTCAGTAAACCAAATTAAACTAAAGCTGTGACTCTGGCCTTTTCTTGGTCACCTCTTCTAAATTAATTAGCATCTACTTTGTCACTAGTTACTTCAGTGGTTCTTGAAGCCCATTGTTTTTGTATGTCATGAACACTGCCTTGTTCTTCCCCTTAAGCAAATGTTTCTAACGAATGTTTCATTGTTTGTGCTTTTTAGGGAGCAGTGATGTACAAGCTGTGTATCACACTAGTATCTCTCATTTTATTCTTGACGCTTACCAAGAACTTTCCTATGGCATATATTATTGATAACGAATTTCTTGATAAAACTCCCTTCTTGTCAAGACTTGGTTACCTGTATGTTGTAACACAGGCAGCAAAACCAAAGTATTATTTTGCGTGGACGTTGGGTAAGTCTGGCTACATTATACACTTTCGTGTGTAGCAAATAAGTTCCTAAATGGGGGAGGGGGTCTGAAACCTGAGGTGGGGGGAAATAAAATTGTCCCTAGACCTGTAGTTCATGTGGGAGATGTGTTCCTTTAGGCAGTGGACCCTGTGATTGTTGGGGGGCTGATGCTAGGCTTTGTCTCTAAAGCAGTGTGGGGTCCTGTATACACCTTGGCTTTGAGTGGTCCAGAGAAGAGGCTGGAGGACTGCGGGGAGCAAAGGAAATGTTGGGAAGGAGCAAAATCTCTGCGAGGAAAATGGAGGGGAGAAGTAAGAGGGCTCACTAAAGAGAGAAGCAAATTTTTTTAGGAGCCAGCTAGACTGGTAGTCAAAATAACCTTTTTGCATTTTACCACCTTCTTTTACAAGAAACCTCTCACTGTCTATGTGTGAGGAGTCAAATCCTTTAGGCCAAGCAGAAAATATCCTTGATTTTTTTGCTGGTATTACAAGACATTGTGTGTAGGGGAGGTCCCAGAAGTCCAGCAAGCAATGCATATACCGGAAGCTCAGCAGGGTGTCACTGAGATGGGATGGAAGTAGCCAGGGAGATTCATTGTGAGGCTGTGATTAAACTGCTGGGAATAAAACTGCCAGATTCAGGGAAGGCAGCCAGGACTGGCATGTGTGGGATAGGAAAAGCTTCGAGATAAAAAATGGCTTGCTCACAAACTTATTTTTGTGGGATCCAGTGTTAAATTGTTGCCTCCATTTTTTCTGGGTTATAGTTAACTGGAAGTCCCTTATTAAAGAGATAAACTGAACTTGTATTTTGTGCCAATTTGGACACTAGGTCTAGATCTAGTGTACCTAGTGTACCTAGTGTACCTAGTGTACCTAGATCACTAGGTACTCTAGAGATCAAGGAGGCGATGGGGAATGCAGTATTGTCTTAGAATCACCACAAGACAGATTTGTGACAATACCAAGCTGTAGAGGCTGTAGAAATGTCTTAAAAATGAGGCGGTTGGGGGGGAAGGAGGGGGTGGGAAAGGTATGCATTGCATAGTGGAGGGTGAGACCTCCTCTATTCACATCCCAAATCCAGGCAGCAGAACAGCAGGCACTTTATCCTTTCCAAGTTTAGCTCCCGGTGGCATGGCCCAGGGCATTACAGAAGCGTCTGCTGAAACGGGCCGATAAATGCTTCCTGTCCTCAGGACAGATATTGTCCCACATGATATTGTGTGGGAGCTGCTGCCGATGGATTCCTCCAGATCCATGGAAAGAAAATTCAGCTTCTGGCTGCATTAGCCATAGTCCTGGGAGCACGGCTGCAATCCTAACTCCAAGCTGTCAGTGAAACCACTTTGAGTCTGAGTGCCTGCATCCAAGGAGCTGTGAAAGCCATACACGCCAGAGCTGTTCAAGTCTGCAGGGAAGCGAGCCTCTGTGAAGCTTGTGGAGATTAGGGTTTTGTGAGCAGTTTTAGGGTGCACGATTGTGGTCTTTCTGTGCTTCACACCTTGCTCTGCAGACAGCCTGGGAAGCAAAATTGCTCATTCCATGATTCCTGGTTTCTTGTTTTTGGCAAAGAAACACTAATTAGTTGGTCCCTACAACCCTTGGAGCAAGGAGGAGCAAATCTAGGGGTCCACTGCTCTGGGGTGATGGTTATGTGCAGCTCCAGTCTCTGAGACTGGGCAGGATCCTGTGGGCCTCCTTCAGGCAGGGTTGTTGTTTATTGTTTGAGGGTTTTTTAAACAGGGAGAGAATTAAAAACATGGAGAGCTTTCTTTCCATCAGTAAAATCTGTCTCATTTAGGAAAGTGGAAAACAAAACAGAAAGTCTCAGATTAGGGAAGGTTGCTTGTTTATTTATTTATTGTTAGTCTTGTTGCTTATAAATAGCTTCCTTCCCTAGTTTTGTGCACTAGGGCTTCTCCATGAGCTTGTGCCTATACTCACAGCATTTACAAGGTAAAATCAGTTTTCATTCTTGGGGAAGAAATGCTGACCTTTTTAAAGAATAACCAGGCTTGTATTTTGTAAATGACCTAGAAGGAAAAGCCTTACCTGTATTTGCGCTTCCCTTTTTCTTCCAATGATCCTCAGTGTTGGCAACTAGTGATCCAGAGAAAATAATGCATTCTCCCTTCTGTTTTCTTAGTACTCCAAGAAGGTATTTCTAGCAGGGACACACTGAAATCAGAATCTTGAGACCCAATGATGAGGTGACTCCCAGTCAGTTTGAGAGGGGAGGTAGCTGACAAGAGTGCATCAGTGTGTAATGCCTACTCTTATCCAAGCTTTTACTTGCTTTAAAGTAGCTAAGTGTGTAACTGAAGTTACTCAATATTTGGTTTGTAGAGATGGTGAGGCACTTTAGTGAGACACTCAGCAACAGGATTAGCAAAAGGCTTTGTCTGCAGAATTCTGAATGACAGTCTTGATTAACGCAGCCATGTTGGAACTCTTAATAGCAATAGTAAGCATGTGTTTGCAATACTACAGTTCTTTTGAATTCTGGAAAATGCTGTGACATCCAGGTGCTCTTTTGAGGAAAATGCTCATTCATTTTATGACAATATCTATCTCAGATGAATAATAAAGGCCAAATAATAGGAAAAGAGATTTCTATTTATTTTATTATTTTATTTCTTCTGCACAGGAGTAGCTAGTCTTTCCTCTTGAGTAAATGACTCTTGTGTAGCCTTATAGTAATGCCCCTTTGCAAAAAAGAAGCTTCTCCTAGAAAGAGCAGTTGCTAAATCCTACAAAGCTGGTTTGAATGTTTATTTAGTGTCATGCTGACTTGTAAGAAAACATGTCTCTTCCAGCAGTCCGATTTTGACCTGTTTTGCTTTGACATTGCAGCAGATGCAGTCAACAATGCAGCTGGTTATGGATTCAGTGGAGTTGATGAGACAGGCACTTTCCGCTGGGACCTGTTGTCCAATTTGAATATCTGGAACATTGAGGTGAGATAAAGGAGTGGCTGCATTGGCATAATTATACAGAAATGAGCATGATAATGGGCAGAGGCTTTATTGAAAGGAAAGTAAATTTTTGCTACCAGACTGATCCTCTTTAGCATGAAGAGGTTTTGTATTTTATCTGTTGGACAGATAAAATGCATCTGTCTCACAGGCTTCCTCATGCTCTGTATTCAGGTTGTATTTCTAAACAGTTTAGTGAGGGCTAATAAATAATTATATCAGATATTTAATAAATGAGCAGTCAATTACTGTAGATCATGGCTGAGCTCAGTGGGTCAGTAAATTGTTCGCAGCTATGATTCTTCACCATCTGTGGTGTATTCTGTTTATTTACTTCTAACAATCTTTCACTTTCGTAGCCCAGTTGAGATGAGTGGTGGTAGTGAAAGAGGCTGCCACGGGTCGCAAAGACACGTGCAAGGGCTGCACTGCCTCTTGTACGTGGAGAAAAGCGAGGACAGGGGACACGACAGGTACAAACCAAGCAACCTGAACAGGAGCTGACAGGGGCACACAGAGCTTGGATGGATGCTGATCTAGAGCACCATGCAGTGAGCCACACTGTTTCTCAAAACATCTGTCACTCCTTCCTTGTGACTGCTGTATACTTTTAAGATCCATTAGCCTTTTGAAAACTATTCATGTTTGTGTCTCTAATGTGAAAGATGGCCCATATAATTTGTTTGCCCTGGAGAATATTTTGTGAGTGCCAGTGAGATGTGGACATATTTATGTGTATGTGACTGCTTTCTAAAGGCTTCTTTTTTAGAAATGGGAGCTTCCGTCTCTAATTCTGTAGTTACGATTTTAAAAGTAATCACAGATGAAAATAAGTTGACTGCTTTATTGCTGAACAATCTATGACTAAATGAATGTGCTGTAATAGCTCTTCTCAAAAATGAAAGAGCCCCTGTAATTCTTCATCGAAGATGCCAGAATTGGAAGTATCATTATACATTCCCTGTTTTTCAACATTCTTTCTCTTTTTCCTTTTTAACCATAATAAATCCTCAGTGTACATCTCTCCTTGATGAGTACTGGATACACAGCCCAGAAATGCTTTACACTTCTTGATGACAGCAGCACCCTAGATACCACTCTGAGATTTTGAATCTATATCTGATTCAGTTTTGGGACAGGAGATGATTCTTACTTTGGTGGGCTGAGGCAACTTCTGTTTGAAGGAGGAAAGTAAAATGCAGACAGTGCTCTTGAGGCAAGCCAAATGAAGGAAACAGGAGTCTTTGCTCCTCTCTACCCACTGAACTAATGGCCTCTCAAAACTTACTTCCTTTACTGGTCACGTGGGCAACAGAGATAAGAAATTGTTTCCAAGAGCATAAAATAGAGTGCTGTGTGATTTGATCATATGTGCAATGAGAAAAAGAGGCTACAGAGACCATGACTTTGAGTAAGCCTTGAACCATCACTTTATGTGCTAACAGCAGCGCTGGGAGTTCAAGTTTAAGTGTGACAGTACAGTGTATACAGATACAGTTTATATATTCAGCAGGTATAGCCACCTGCATGTGTAAAATTACCTCAGAGTTGGGAACTTGAGTGTTAAATGTGACTGTCTGATCTGTAGTGAAGATAAGCACATGGAAGGAGTTGTGTGGGCCTTAAAACGTGACAGGGGCTAAGCGCAAAGCGCACGTGGGGGACTTGAAAGCCTTGGCAGCATGTTTGTTTTGACAGCCAGCAACTACTTCCTCTCTTGATAATGTAACAGAGGAACTTAAAGGAGGCCAAAAGAGAGTGACAATATTAGTTGGAAGAGAAGCTGTATTTTTCTTGGCTTCTCTTGGTGCAGTAATGCAATTAAAATGTGGCGGTGCTGCACTGGGAATTGCTAATCATTTTAACTCTTTAAATGCAGAGGATGAAATGCTAGTTTTAAGGATTCTGCGTGGAAGTGCAAAGATATCTGCACATTCCCCTTGGAAGCCTTTGCCCCTAATCCATTTTTTCAGTGTGCCATTGCCTTCAGTTCATACGGCAAAATATTGCGGTGTCACTGAATCATGTCCCCACTTGGCGAGGGTGTCTTTGGAGGTTTCTGCCAGCAGGCGAGGAACCAAGGTGGGGTTGGGAGGTGAAGTTGATCAGCAGTAGGGCAACCGATGCTGAACAGCGGAGTCAGCAGTCCCCTGAAGCTGGGGGAACTCAGAGGAGGAGGTATAGGTGGTTCTCTCAGGATCCTGGAGTCCACTCTGGTTTCTCAAGCTTAGCAGTGGGCTGAGAATTGGCTTCTAAATTTAGTCCTAATTTTTTTGCCCATGTTTTTCAGTCATCGCCCTTCCTTCTCCAAATAATAATAATAATAATAATAATAATAATAATAATAATAATAATAATAATAATAATAATAATAATAATTTTTAATAACACTTTGTTTTAGTAGTACTGTAGGGAAGTCCAGATTGCGTAATGGGTGGCAAGATATCTCTTCCAGAAATAAAGCTGTTTATGAGCTGAAAGGAAGGCCAGGCATATAAAACAAGAAAGCTTCTCAGATTTCCCATTATTTGAAAAGTAACCAAACACTGTATTTAATTATATGATACAAAGTGAGATTTTAGAGCAAGTGCCAAGTGTTAGCAGTGAGCCATCAGCTTAGTTAATGTCCCTCCCAAGTCATATTAGTAAAATGATGGATTGTGGCACAGTCTTCATAAAAGTTAGCTGCTAGAATTAATATTTTCCATGTACCTCCTCACTTATTTAAAATGCAAGTAGTATTTTACAGGCTTCATTGCTAACATTTCGTGTGAACTTCTTTCTTAGACTGCAACAAGTTTTAAAATGTACATTGAAAACTGGAACATTCAGACAGCTGCCTGGCTGAAACGGTAAGAGTAATGAAACAGTAACGTGCTTGTGAGATCCAAAAGCTCTCCATGGCCTGGAAAAATGCTGACTGGTGGCTCTCATAAATGTATAGCCTCTTTTTCTTTCTTTGTTTCCTGTTTCTGTAATAATTGGTGCAATACAAGGATATTTGGTGCTGTAAAGTTTTATTGCTGCAAGTGTAAAACTACTTTATATATGAGCAACAAAGCCATAAATGAACTGTTCAAATCTTCCCTAACAGAAAGTAATAGCATTTTGTTGTTTCCCTCCATTGTCTTTCCTGTACTGTTTTGCTTTGCTATGTTATGTTTCCCACACAGAGTCTTGTCGTGTCACTGGGATCCAGAAATTCAGCAAGAGATAAAGTCAAAATCTTCCGAGCCCCAGTGTAGTCTGGTTTGGAGTTACCCCGAGATGCTTGCCAGGGAGTCCTTGTTTAGGATATAGGGAAGAGACTTATCACTGAGATAATCTGATTTTAACCTGTGACTGTTGAGGCACATATTTTAAGTACTAGCATAAGTCCAGATTTTGTAGATTGGACTGTATCTCTACTCATTTCACTGTCTGGTGTGATTAAACCTCAGCATATAGTCAACATAGTGTCTGAAATGCAGGCACAGATTTATTGTAGTTATTGTAATTATAATAATGTTAAATCTTAAAAGTCGGTGTCTACTATTTTTCATTACTCAAATGATCCCTGGTAAGAAATGCATTATCTTGACTTGTTTCTTTGGAGCACAGCATTTGATTTAAACTTCAGATAGCCAAATAGACTGGGTGTTGTTTTCTTGAACTGTTATCCTTGCATCTTGGGAGTAAGATTTTTGCTGCTAAAGTTAGCTGGAATCCCCTGTTTTGCAATAGTTTACGGCACTCCCTGTTGTTCCCAGCATCTGCCAGATAACTCTGCCTAAAAATATCTCTCTTCACTAGAGTGAAGGGTGGGGTCACATCTCTTTGTCTTTCAGCTTGCTCTTGATCTGTCATCAGAGTTTGGAAGGGTAATGTATGATTCCAGATAGAGATGTAAAGGTGAACCAAGTCTTGCCTGACCTTTATTCCATTATTTATTTAAATGCTTTGAGCATCAGAAATATTTGTATAGGCGCTCTTTGGAAACTCATTTGCATATAAGCATGCTTCCTCATTCCATCTAAACCTCCGTTTAAATGAAGGGAGAGTGCCTCATGCCCTAGTCTGTAACTGAGCCAAGAAAAGACCACTGAGAAAACAGAGTAAGACCTTAGAAACAGAAGGATTTCAAGCGCAGTGGCCATTGTTCAGCCTCTTCTGTTTTGTTTTCATTTTTGCAGTGTCTGCTATGACAGAGCTCCCTGGTACCCTACGGCTTTAACATTTATCCTGTCGGCCCTGTGGCATGGTATCTATCCTGGATATTATTTTACGTTTCTCACTGGAATCCTTATCACACTCGCAGCCAGAGCAGTACGTACCTTTCATTGTTCTCTTCTAAGGCCCATGCTAGACACTGTCCAGCTGTCAGCTGCACCCTCACATGGTCAAGCAGCTTGTCCCTGCTGTGAGCCCTCTTTCATGCCTTTGCAGGCTTAATGTTCGCTGAAACTGTGCTCTGTATTGATGGTAATTGCAAAGTACCCAGCAGTTATAACCAGCATCAATTCTGGACGTGATGCACTGCTGTCCCTGGCTGTCAGAGGAAGTGTTGCTTGAGGATACACAGTTAGGAGTGCCACCAGCTGTGTCCATGCAGTCAAATTACCTTGGGATTCAAGCTCATGTTGGATTCCAGACTTCTGCTGGGTCATGCTGCCTGTGTGCTAGCTTGTAATTAACTCTGGGTCCAGTCTTACACAAGAAGCTGCTGTGGGTTGAGCATTAGCCCAAACTTGAACAATTTATGTGGATGCATTTGATGCAGTAAAATGGTCTCTGTGTTTATGGGCCTCATTTTGTGTAGAGCCACCAAAGACAGAACGGGGTTCCTGTCTCACAGTTGTTAAATTTGTCACTGCTGATCTTTCAGGCTGAACCAGCCACTTGTGCACGGCTGGGAAGCACCACTGTTGTTTTTTGGAGTTTGACTGTGGATAAATAACCATGTCAATCTGAAAGGTGAATTGAACTAGTGGCCGGTATTAACCACTATCACTAGAGAATGTACTTTGCCTCTCATTTGTGACAATTTCACACAACATGAAACTAACTTAAAATCTCTAGGGAACAGCACATACTTGTAGGTGTAAGCACTTACTTGTTTATTTAAAGTAACTTTGTTTTACTGTTGATAACCAGTAAGAAATGAAAACCAGGAGGGAGGAAGATTACAGCATAACAGCTTCCCTCCCAAAAAATATTGTGCCAGACACCCAGAATGAGAGAGTCTGCACCTGTGGCTGTGACAGAGAAAACTGGGGGCCACTCCTCTGTTTGACACTGGTTGACTGTGAGATCTTGAATACGCCAATCCATACACTTCTGTGTTCCTGCTCTCAGTGCTTTGTAACTGGTGTATAAACCTTCCTGTGATACTAATGCTGATGGTCAGGGAGAGTCATGCACTGCAACGCGTCCATGTGACTTTGCCTAAGAAATGAATTTATATAATTTTCTGCTTACTTTTCCCTGACCTGCAGATAAGAAACAACTGCAGACATTACTTCCTCTCGTCAGTGCCTCTTAAGATAGCCTACGATGTTGTTACCTGGGCGGTCACTCAGCTGGCTGTGTGCTACACTGTTGCACCCTTCGTTATGCTGGCTGTGGAGCCCACCATTAAGTTTTACAAGTAAGTCCTCTCCCCTTGACCTTATTCTCCAGGGTGGCATAGATTTTTATTAGCTAACCAAAACTACACTGAAAGGCAGTTTGCATTTCATCAAATTTGAAGGGAGTTCAGACATGATGCTTGCTAAAGGATAGGGCGTGACTTTTGCACTCCTGTAATGTAATGAGATTATAACAATGCCAAGGCAGAGCACTTTGGTTGTTCTTCTCATTCTGTGTCCTTAGGCGACATTTGATGTACTCAGTTTCCATTTTCAAAACAGTTGGGTGTCAACCATTAGCAGTAGCCAAGGCTGAAGAGGTTAAGAATAATGTGAGTTGGCAGTAGGAAGGAGTTGCTGAGCAAAGGCTTCCAGCTGCTGAGTGCATGTAAGAGGAGGTGTGATCGATCAGCAGGAGATATGGAGGGCTCCTGGCAGAGCACTGCTCCTTGAAATGAGTATGCTTTTCATTACAAAAGTATGCTTTTCTTACAAAGTGAGTACTTCCCCAGATTCCTTAATAATAAGAAAACACTAGTGTTGCAGAGTACATTGAATGTGCTCTAATAAAACCAAGCCGAAACAGAGAAATTGAGAAAATAATTAGGAAAGGGAGACAGGACTACGTTGCTTTGCTTTTCCTTCATTGTACTGTCAATATGGACTAACAGCTTTTGGTTCAGAAGAAAGATAATTCCCTCCTCCAACATAAAAGACACAAAACTGGTAGTCAAGATAGGTGCTGTCTGTTTGGAGGAGTTTGGAATTTCAACATTTTCTATTCCTGTTTCTTAAAACTTTTGATTTCAACACAGAAAATTTACCATGTAAAAATTACTCCAAATCTTTCTTAGCTTCATTTCTTAATAATTTTGCCCTAGTGACTTGTGCCTTGGTTAACTTCGAACATAGTTAACATTTAAACTTAGAGATTCGTAAGCAAGGAAATTTTATGCTTTTGGACTAGGATAGGAATGTTAGGAGCACTTCACACCACAAGCAATGGTCTTAAGTACCTTACAAGAATATTAAGAACTGTGGTAAGAAGCATAAACAAGACCACAGAAATGTGCATTGCTATGTTTAACAACTGGACCATACTGGTCCCAAATATCATCTTCCCCAAGCTGCCAGAACCTCATCTATTTGGTATAAGTATTTTTTATTTGTCTTCAACCTTGTGTATACTGAATTATTTGAAATAAAAATATTTGATGTTTAGAAACATACCAAATACAGATATCTCTGAGCATTTACCTTCAAAAATGCAAGCCTTCTGTAAACGTCTTTACCTGACCTTCTCCAGCTAAAAACTGGGTGTTTTGATTTATTTCAGATCTCAGCATTTTGATTGAATTTTGTTCTTTCTGTCACTTTTTAAAATTTTTTTGAAGTCTGAACGATATTTCTTCAGAATGTGGCCTTGTATACTCTAACATTAAAAGAGAGATGGGCTGAATAAGTCAGGGCTTGAATTACATGGGTTTATCTGAGCTGTCAGGCTTTGGATTCTAGGGTTTGCTGATGGTTTCCTTGCCTCATTATCATCCACAGCAGCATTTTCATCCATGCCAGCAGACATCATATTCTGAGACTGTGAAATTCAAGGGTGTATTTTTGTGCTTTCTAGGTCAGGTTCATACATTCTGCATTCATCCCTTAGCACTAAATTCTGTATATTGGGGTTGCACAATTCATATTATTCCCAACAAAAATGTAATATTCTCTTTCTGCTTTTGTTCCCAGGTCTGTGTATTTTCACATGCACATTCTAAGCATCCTGGTGTTGCTCCTGTTACCAATCAGACCTCAAACCCACTCTGTAAGAAGGGCTCAGAATCAGGCTATGCTGAACTCTATTAAAAGCAAAGACAAATGATGCCTCCAAAGAAAACTGCCAGCATTGTGAAATCAAACTGTTGTGTTGTAAACAAACAAATAAGAAGAAAAACGGGTTGCAGGAGGCTCAAGTACAAGACAAGTGGCACTTCTGTTAGCTATCTTAAAATCTTACTGGAGAGAGCAGAGAAGAGCCTGAATAACTGTATTTCAAATTACTCCAGTTAATGGAGGTTTTACAGGCAACGTTTACAGGCTCATGGGGCATTTAATTTTTATAATAAATATTTTTATGAAGTGTTTTTATATATTTAAATTTTTTCTCAGAGAGGCATTTTTTCTCTTTTACAGAAATACACAACTATTAATCAACAAATAATCTTGCGATTAGAGAGGGGGACTGAAAGCAGCTAGTAAAGAGTTAGACCAGCTGCCCGATAGCCTGGCGCTGTGGGCGGCTGGCAGGGAAACTTTTCATCTTTTGGTTGTGGAGAGAGATGGTGCAAGTAGAAGACTACAGGCATGGGGCTGCTCAAGGTGCTGGCGCTGACTTGTGCCCCCAGCAGGGGCAAGGGGGAGCGGGGCTTTCCCCGGCAAACCCCGGAGCAGGGACTGCAGCCTGAAGCTGGGCAGCAAAGGTGCTTCACACCCTTCAATGTGACGCCTGCTGGTGATGAGGGCAAGACAGGTCCCTTGGGAATCGGTGTCTGGGAGCACTGATAACTGGCTAAGCCAAAATTTAAAGCCAAGTAAAAGAAAAACAAAAGGCAGAAAGGGGAACTCAAATCTAGAGTAAAAGAAGGGACATGCAGCCTGTGGTCTGTAGAGTTGTGCTTCTCTAATGACACAGCTGGTGCTCATTGCTACATCAGCGTTACTTTGTAGTCTTAGAGTGATGCAACACTTCCTTTTTGGTATCAAAATAAGCGAGGAGCCATGCAGGGTTAGTGTTTTAAAGCTTGCAGTTATGGGTTAAATCGGAAAAAGCTTTTTAGTAAATCAGACTGTTCTATTGAAAAACATCCCATCTTATGGAGGGGTTACATTCCAGCAGATAACACTAATAGGAAACCTGAACGGTAATTATCACAGCCATAGTAAATAATTCTCTATAAAATATTGTGATGTGATATGATCACCACGAGAGTCAAGACTGAGTCCTTGTGTGATCTTGACATCTGACTTAAGTGTTGATGCAAGTTTCCCTGCTTGTAAAGTCCTTGACTTACAGGGCTGTTTTGAGGCTTAATTCCTAAGTGCTTGTGCATTGAGATAACCTGCTGCAAAATGCTATGTCAGGGTTTTTTATTCCTTTTTTTCTTAAATCTACTTACCCCAGTAAAATAGACTGGTACCACACATCAAAACCAACAAAATCATTTTTAAAAAATGTTTTTCAGGAATGCTTTTATCAGGATTTTGTAGAAGCAGTTCCTTTGTTAAAGTATTGGTATTGCTTTATCAACATTTAACTAATATATGATCGAGCAAAGAATCTGCTGTTTACTGCATTCTGATTTTGTGTCAGATTAAAATTTTGTAGAATCATTATGTTTTGAGAAGAAACAAATCAGTGAACCCAATATGAGTTACAAAAAAAGTGATTTTTTTTTCCTCTTGATGGGAAGTTTTTGTCCTGTGACCACATCATGATAATAGAGCATATTTCATGGAAGAGTTTATTTGCTAATTTATTTTAAAGGGCAAGATGGGATTAAAAGATTGATCTGAATAAACAATTTGCTTTGTGTCACTGCCTGGTGTTATTGATCACGAACGTCGAATGTGAAAATGGGTGAGTGGGTGGGTGAAATCCCTCACGCTTGTGAGGGAAGATGTTCAGCTCTGCTGGACTTAACACAGCAGCTGAGCTTTCCATCCTGCTCCTGCTGAAACAGAGACAAGGTGACCCCTGTCTGTTTTCATGGCAGCTTTGCCCTTAACTTGGCTGGTCTTTTTTTGTCCTCGTGCGTGTATTCTCCTTGTGGCACCAGCCTCAATTGCATCTTGGGCATCTAAGATTTCCCTTGATGGCTGTGCCATCCTTGTTTCCTGTGGGAGCGAGCCAGGGCACATCCCCAGAATGGGATGGGGATTTGGGTGCTGCTGGCCCTGGAATCCTGTGGGCTGAAGCCAGCCTGTGATTGCCTCCCAGAAACAAATGAATCTGTGAGCTCTGGCAGAGACAGCAAAATTCACATCAACTCTGGGCTTCAGCAAGACTGCGGAAGGCAAATGTTCCCAGCAGGATGGCCTTAGCACCTGCTTTGGAAAATAAGTGCTCTCAAAGGGGGTTGTGGGTCTGTATCTGCTGCTCTGTGCCCTGAGATCTGCCTGCACAGCTTGTGCCCTGTTCTGCAGTTCTTCCTGAGCTGTGTATGTTCAAGAGAGGCCAGGTATCATCGGTGGGGTTTCTCTTCTAGTGTTTCCCCAAGTGAAACTTGCTTATATCTAATGCCACTGATTTATGTTGTAGTTTCGGCTCCTGTAATGTGATGAATTAGTCCGGGCTAGTGAGCAAATTCTTACTCTCCTGTCGTGTTGTCTTCTCGGCCTGAACCTCTCCCCGAAAACAGGCACCCTGGGAATCAAAGAGAACCGATCATACTGATTTAATGTGATATGTTACATGAACCAAAATTGAAACTGGCTTCTTGAAACATTGCATTTGCAGGGAAACTTGCTGGTTGAATTAGCCTTAAAGCTGGATGGAAAAGAAGAAAATTACCTAAAATCTTTGCTGTGCTGTGTTACTGTGGATTAGGCAGCACACCTAGCCAAATGTGGCAGTCCTGCAAAGCTAACACAGAGTGGATTTAAATAGCTGTAAAATATTCCTTTGAGAAAAAAGGCTGTTAGCTTTGAAGTTACCTTGATCAATCTGTTGTATTGAGCTTTCCTCTCCTTTTCTTCTTCTCAGGGGCGTCAGGAAAATTATTCCACAAACACCAGAGGTTTATGTCCAAAAAGGAGCCAGAGGGGGTCTGTTACTTTATTCGAATAAAGGGAGAGATCATGGGCATTTCCCATGGGGTCTCTCAAATTGTTAAAGGACGCAGCCTCCTTTCTATCCTAATTTCCCGGCTGCATTTCCCGCTCTCTTTCTGAGACGTACTTGAGAGGTACAGACTTCTCGAATTACCTAATATCTAAGACCCCCTTCTAATGTATACCCCCTCTCCCCCTCCCCTTTCCTTTTCCTTGTGTCAATCAGTGGACTTCCTATGCAAGTTATGGTTCTCCCCATTGTTTCTTTAATCTCTCAGTATCTAACTTTATTTATCAGCAGACCCACAGTTTGTTTGTAAAGACAAATCTCTCTCATTCCTTTCAAGGGAATGATATTGTGTTTTATAGAAAGACTTGAAAGAGTCTTCTTTGAAGACTCTTTACAGGAGACTACTATTTACAGGAGACTCGTGCTAGTAATGTGCATCTACTTTGCACAGGAGTATATCACTCAAAGAGCCAAAGCTGAGATTCAGGTTAGAAAAGGGTGATGTCAGGAACTTGAATTCTGGTAATTCTAATTCTACTGTAATTCGAGAGTACGCTTCAGTGATTAAAATACATGATGGTGATTACCAACATGTTATTAGTTTCTAATCCCTCTCTGGGTTCTTAGTGCTGCAGAAAGCTCAAGAGTTTCTAGAGAGATTCTGAAGAGAACAACAATCTTGATGGCTTGTAAGAGAGAAATACAGGACTATCAGACAGAAATGAGAAAAATAGATTGTAGTGAGTGGACAAAGGCTGTTGATATTAAATAAGAGGATACCAAAAAGACACCACCACCATCACCCCCTTGGATTGAAGGCATATTCTAGCTGCTGTTTTTCAGCATATTTTGATTTTCCTAAACTAGAAGTTGAGATGCACTCGGAAGAGAAAACTGAATGAAGAGTAAAACTTCATTTCAACTTAACTATGGGTCTGGTATTTAAAGAAGCAACAGCTCAGCAATTTCTTCGGTGAACTGAATGCACAATGTACATTTTTACTGTCCTGTAAGCTGTCCCCCGCCCTATGTATATTACTGCATGTCCACTTGGAGCTTGCCAAGCAATGGAGGCAGCACGGAAGTGGGATACAAGGTGGGCAGATGTTTTTTCTGCCTGTTTGGCTGCACTGTTTTGTGTGCATACATTGCACATAGCTAGGATTTTTGTATCACTTAAAATGAAGTAGGTGGGTGAGAAGGCTGTACTACTACTCTGTTGGTAGGTGTTTACATAAAGCTGCACTTACCTCTCTACACATGTAAAAGCAGGCTCAGGAAACCAGATCTAGGGTCTTTCATAGAAATACAGGTTGAAATCCCAACACCCAAGGAAGATTAGGGGCAAAATTCCTAGCAGTGATGTTAGTGACTCTTAAATTTAAACCCTTTGTTTTCTTATCCCTGAACTGAGGACTACAGAAAAATTATCTACTGGCTACAGTAGTAAATAAAAACTTGTCTTTAACATTTAAGAGCAGAATCCCTATAGTCCACCTGCTGTGGACAGAGGTAGAGCATGTGTGTCTCCTCATCCTTGCCCAAGAGGAAGCGACATGCATGGGTGCATATGGAAATGCCAGATATCCTTTGGGGTACCGTTCTCTGTCCTTCTGTCACTGAACGGATGCAGTTCAGCTCTCAGGGGCTAGAGGCGTTCCGCAGCGATACAGAGTGGGAAGCCTTGCCTGACATCTCAGCGTGAGCGCGAATGCACAGTGTGCGCTTTAAAAACGTTTCCTTTTGTGCGCCACCAGCCTGCTGCTCCCTTTCTTTCCGGAGGTGACAGTAATGATATGCATTAAGGGTTTGGATTTGTGCTGTGAGACGTGAAGTGGCAGCGCGTTTACTCAGATACATTTACGAGTGGTGCCCTCTGTAGGCGAGCACTCAAGAGAAGATTCTCCTCCTGTGCCGAGTGGGGGACACTGCAAAGGCCAAGGGTTTTGCGGCAGCACAGACGCCCAAACTGCCAGGCAGCTGTGGGTTTCAAGTCTGTGGTAACACAGGTGTGCTGCTTTGGGGCAGGAGAATGGGAGAAATTGAAGATTTTCGATAATTTGGGGGAAAACCCTATTATTACAGGAGGAAATGCTGCTTTGTTCATAGAAGCAATGGTGTTTATATGCCTTAAGAACTTGGGGTACGCTTTTGTTCTCCTGACTCAAATATGGTCTTTAGAAGGGGACCACAGGATGGGGGAAAATGAGTTCTGAGCAGTGCCCTAGGAGTGCCCTTTGGACCCAGTTTGTTGTCCATCCATAGAACAGCTCCAAAAGTGAGACCCAGGCTTGCCTGGAGGCTGTTCTAGAGCATGGCTCCCTGTGCACCATGAGGGGCTGTGCAGCTGGCCTCTGAAGCCCTGGCATCAGTGGCAAGCAGCTGATCCAGGAGCATGCCATGCTCACAGTCAGTTTTCCTGATCTTTCTGTCAGGTGCTGTATAGGTAAATACTGTGCCTGCCAGTACTGGAAAAAGAGCGTGGAACACATTGAAGGCAAACCAGTCGTGGTGGGACGGGATGAAGAGAGGTGCTGCCACAGCCCAGACATGCTATGCCAGGGATGGAAACCCCTCTTCATCGGAAAGATCTTCAGACAGTGACATTGTCACTGCTCTGAAACAAATGGATATCTCTTTGTTCATAGTTATTCTTGCCTTGATTGCTTCTGTATTAGTGCACTTCAGTTTTTCTGCTTTAATTTTTAATTTGTGTTTGAGATTGTGTTTGCGGCCATTTTATATCTGACCAGGCTGATGCATTACTAAGAGCAACCTCAAATGAAGTAACATGAGTATTGGAAGACATAATGTGAACACATTCAAATTGATTTACCTGTCTGTTACTCTGATGTGTTTTTCCCCCAAGTACTCTTAAATGACACCTTCCAGTGTGGAGCAGATGGTGTGGTTTCCCTTGGAGGTGTCTTGGGAATCACCTTTGATAAAAAAAGCCCATTTCTGATATCCAGAGGCCCCTCTGGCTGGCCTGGTGCGTGGCTGCCCAGGACACTTTGGGGTAGGGGGGGTGCCATGTACTTCTTCCTTTTCTCCACTCTGGGAACAGGTGTGTGATCCACAGCATACGTGGGGCAGAGAAGTCTTGCAACTACAGCCCTCAGCGTGTAAACCAGGGTGCAGGGTCTCTCGGGTGTGTGAAATAAGGGGCAATCCTCAAACAAATAATTGCATAGATGGGGACTGGAGGCACAGAGAGGTTGTGACAATTGACTGTGAACAGGCAGCTCATGCCACAAGAAAGAGCAAAAGGCAAGTTTTCGCCGTTCCAGCCTATGGCTTCACATATCTGCTGCCAGGGACAGTGGCAAGGTTTGTCTGCTGTTTTGGAGGGCTCTGTGTTGGACCCAGGACCTACAGGACTGGACACTGGGAATGATTGTCTGCCACAGCACAGCTGAAGGATCTGAGTGGCACTGAGGGCAGGACTGCAGCCCCATGAGATGCCCTGCTTTTGGAGTACGTGTCTGTGCCTGATTCTCCATCCTGGGCATTTTGACTCCTGGCCTGGACTCTCCCATGTTCCCCTCACCCCAATGAAATCAAGAGATGCTCCTGAAATATGAAATGTCATCAAGAATCTTTAGTGTCTTTATATTCGCCTTCTGATCTTGGCGCCTTTGAAGCCTGTGCATCCAAGCTGTTCCCAGCTGCCAAGGCCGGAGCAGCATTTGGAAAGCGCAGCTGTCAATAAAACCATTTCCACGCTGCGCCCGGTCCCCCGGTGTGTTTTGCAAATGATGTAAAGCCACGATGATGGGCACGCGAACTCTCCGCTCTCCTTCCTGCCCGGAGTTTCAGCTGGCAGCAGTGGCAGTGGCAGAAGTGCCCAGAGGATGGGAAGTGGCATTATTGGCGGCTTTCAGAGAGCTGGCTTCTGCGGAGCGGATTTGTTTGCAGCCAGCGCGTGGTCCCAGAGGCACGATATGGGCCTTCCTCAATTAGACTTCTTGACTGATGGCCAGTTTAATGAGCCTATGTACAGAGGGTCATTCAACATGGCAATTATACCTATAAATCTATTTGCAGCAGGGCTCGAATAACCTTTTGCGCACAGTTCTCCATAAAATGACTGTCTGATTAATTAACATTAATTTATCCACTGTGTGTAACCAGATGCAGTCTGTATGAAAGCCTCTGCTCTGATGTGCAGGGTGCCGTGTGAACTGGGAGGATTTGGGGATGGGAATGGCTCTGATGTTGTTTAAAGACTCTCTTTTAGATTTTTTTCCTCTTCTTTTTTCCTCTCTCCCTCTCTCTCTGGTCCCAGTTGATTAACATTCCAGGGCAGCATCATATAACAGGGGGCAAAATTCAATTAATTGAATATGAAATATTTATAACCCTACTCTATGTGTCTATCAGAGAAGGGTCCTTAATAGATCTTCTCATTAGCATGGACTGGTGACTCACTTCTCTGCTTTCACAGTCATTTGGAATTAAAATCCAATTAATCTAATGTCCCTGTGAATATTATTAAACTATTTGAAAAACTGCATAGAAGAGATATGAGGCAGGGGGTGAGGGGCTAAGAGAAGAAGAGGGAATATGTCTTGAGCTCATGAAGATTCATTTCTTCTCTGTTAAACATGTAGTCTGGAAAGACTAATTCCCTGTTTTCTGGAAAGTGGATAGCTAATTCTTAATATCAAAAGCTTGAGAATAGAAAAATAGCTCGCTTTCTACAAGGAGAACTGTGTCATCTTTGAACAGGCAAAAATATATCCTTACATCCTCCTGCCTTTCCGGTTGCTCCACTTCTTGGGTGCCTGAAGCAATGGACAGATTTACACAAGGTATTTAGATACCATGAGATAATTTTGGGGCTTGTGCCCAGCTCTTCAGCAGTGCTCAGCTGCAGGGCTGGCTCTGTGGCCAGAGACCCCAGTTGCCTGCCCTGAGGACTGGGAGGGCCCTGTGTGTCCTTCCTGACTCCTGGAGAGAATTTTCCTTCCTATGGGAAGAGGAGTGTGGGGAGAGGCAGGGTGACACCATTCCATCATGGAGTGAAAACAGGGCACGTAGACCCCTGGGCTGGGAGGCACTCCTGGACTGCCTTGTACGGATGTAGCCTAGAGGACTATTTAATTGTTAAATATCTCTCTCTCTTCTGTGGATAGGGCACTGACCTGAAACTCAGTGAGGAGGGATGTTAACTGTGAATTTCACATGCGAACCTTGAGCAGGAGGCAAGTTTCTAAATTGAATATTCCCCTAATGGGAATGACTTGAGGACAAAATCCTTTAATGGCTCAAAGGAATTCAGCGACTGCTGCAAGAAAGTGCAAGTCAGGAGATAAATATTTCTGAGCTGGAAGAATATTTTGGATATCCAGATAAAAAATTGTTCCTCCTCTGTTTTGAAAGCAACAAAATAAAGGATCTAGCCATGAAGTTTGTTCTGGTTTTGTTTGCTTGCTTTTGGTTTAGGAGAAAGTGGCCTATTCCTTTGAACATTACCCCTTTCTTTTTTTTTCCCCTGTTAGAAGCTTAGCCTAAACATTATCACAGAACATACATACAAATTAGGATACAATTACTACACATCTGAATGTCTTTATGAAGCCTTATAAAGCCAGACTGTAGAGAGACCAAACATACTTCCCCTGTCATAGAGATACAAACCATGCAAATCTCATCTGCTCTGGACTTGGTGTAGCAAATGAATAACAGGTGAATATATGTGTTTTTAATTTACTGAGGGAAATTTATACCTAACATGCCCTTTTGCCCATTGTTGTAAACCTAAAGGTCACCTAGGTATGTTTAAATTTCTTAATGTACTGGTAGTGAAAATCTCATAAGCAGTTTGATTTGGTGCTCATCTGCACCGCGGAGCTGAAGACAGACCTGGCAGAAACATATTCCCATCCACAGTAAACCTGAGCAAGACACCTCTTAATTCAAGCCACAGCTTTTCAGAGAGCAGAAACCAAGAACTGAAATCTCAACCCTCTTCACTCTGGAGAAACCACAGCACCTGAAATGTGGTGGCACCTCACAGGACAAACCCCAAACGCCCTGAGAGTGCACTGTTGGTCTGCTGAAAGCTGCTGCTACAGTCAAAAGCTGCTGGTTGGCCTTGGTGGCAATACACATCTGTTTTGTATGCCTGTCCTTCAATCTTTATTCATTTATTGCTGCTGACTTGCTATGATGGATATAGAGAAGTGACTGAATCTGAACTACAGGCTGAAAATATTATTATAGAAGGCTCTAATTTTGTTTGCTTTTGATATTAGAAGAGATTGATTATGGCAAAACTCTGGAGCACAATCAAATTAAGAGAAGGAACAAGTTTTTCTTTTCTGTAATGGTGCTTTTTCTGCAGCTGGTCACTGGGTGTTGTCCCCAGTTTTTTCTTATTGCCTCTTCCATCCTAGCCAGAGATAAATGTGGTAGCTCTTCTCAGTGATTTCCCTCTCCCTTTGTCTGTTGTTTATGGTCTCTGTCCTAGCTTAGGCTCCAAGCCCCAGTGGTCAGGGACAAATGGTGTTGATTGCCCCTTTCCCTGGGAGCTTTGCAGCAGGAAAATAGAGAGAAAGGCAACATAAAGTGCACTTGTTCTGTGCCGTGAAGATTGCACTCCCGCTTTGTGCTGGTATAAAATGACTGCTGCTGATGAAGGGCAGTGGAAAATCAAATCTCTGGGTCTTTTTTTTCGATCTTTTGTAGCTCCCCTGCACACTTCAGGCGCTGTATTAATCATTATAATTTCTTTCACATTGCCACTTTGTCTGCAAGCTTCCTTTGAGCAGTGTTTCCTGTTTTGTGCTCTCTTCCAGCAGGCTCCAGCTTTTCTGGAAGTGGTTGCCTGAGCTCTTTCCCAGAGCAAGGGTATGCCAGCCAGTGCATCAATCCACTTTTGTTTTCATTATGCCAGCTTCCTGCAAAGTTTTCAAATTAATTTTACTGCCTTCCTCAATTTTAAGGCCTATAAAAAGAACTTGGTTCTGCTTACCTTGGTGAACTGGGACCTGTTCAGGAATCTGGAGGATGCTTTTGCCTTGGTGCCGGGGGTAGGTCTTTCTCCTGCCTGCATTCAGTGGGTTCCTGGCACTATCTGAAAACATCCGGACCCTTCCCCAGCTTCCATCCTGGGCCGGAGGATGGAGCTATGCCTCGGATGTCACAGCCCTGCCCCACGCTGTGCTGGGTCGGGCAATCCCAGCAGGGCAGTCCCGAGCCTCACACCCATGTCTCCGTGCTCAACTGGCTCATTCCAAAAAAGCCCAGCTGAAGCTGGTGGGTAGCAGTGAGGCTGAGGTGACAAGTGATTTGATTTTCCTATGCAAAGTTTAAAAAAAAAAAAAAATTTATAAAATGTTAGGTCTGTGTCTGGACTGCAAGTTGAAAGGGTGCAGTTCATGATGGACTTATTTACTCACATTAGCTTTAAACTGTCTGGCTCTGTGGCAGCACGGACCTTGGTGTGGGCTCGCAGTTGGCAGAGGTGAGGGGGGATGAGGACACCCTTGTACCTGTGACAGATGCATGTGTTGCACACAAAGCCAGGGTCTGTGATTGTGGATGCTTGTGGGTCTGTGGACAGCTGCCAAGCCCTCCATGAGGAAAAGGCAAACCTGATGCTAGCCTTACATTTGTGATTTAGACATCTTCACCACCAGTGGAAAAATGTTTAGTGTCCTACAGATCAGAAAAAAAAAAGCTCACCCTGGGGAAGGATGCCTGATTGCACTGGATAACCCCTATTCTTCTTTTCTCTTAGCTCTCTGCTAAGTGTCTTTGAAACAGCTCCCCTTTCTGATGGAAGAAAGGGGATGTGTGTGTGGTAAAACAGTCTGGAAAACATTTGGTTTGCTTGCAAGGGACTGGTAAGTCTGTGATTTCCTCTCCCTTTCTAAGACCTGTCTCTAAGATTTAGGGGGTCAAAGCAGCAGACTGCAGAGAAATAACCGTCCCCTGCCCCTGGAGTCACAGATCTGTGCCAGTGGAGGGTGGCTGAGAGCTGCAATAGATCACAATGGAGCCAAACAAGATTAAGCCACTTTGCACTCGAGGGAGGTCACAGAAGCAGCGTAACTGAGGCTGAGGGATCCTCTGGAGGTCAGGGTGTCCAGGCCCCCTTGCTGCCGCACGGGGCCAGCACAGGGACAGGGGTGGAGGAAAAGGGCAAAATATTGATGAATGGGTCCCACAGTGTTCTCTCTGTGTCTAGTTCTCTCTTGCTCCCACCAGTAAGAGACCCTGCCACTGAAGTCAGCAGAGTGGCACCACCAGAGTGCTGTGTGGAAGAGACCTAAAGAGACACTCATGCCTTTCCCCTACTCTGAATAACCTCTTTGGTGTTTTAAATAACAGAAAGGGAAGAAACTCTTAAAAACTTTCTATTCACAACAAAGAAAGCAAAAAAGCTGCCAGTTTTTCAATTGGCTGAAGCCTCATGGTCTCCACTCAGACATTACCTGGTTTCCCCAGTCAGATGGTGAAAGGAGCTTCTCTGCCAGTGCCCACCTGCCCACCTGGTGCTCCAGATAAGGCTGAGACAGGGGTGGCTGAGACACAGCCTGCTTACTGTGCTTTTTCCCTTCCCAACATCAGGCTGCAAATGGAAATACCTTTTCAGCCCTGGTATTATTGCCTATGTGGATGGCACCTTTAGTGTGTGCTATTCATTGCTGTAATAGCTGCACCTGTGTATCGCCTGCGCGCTGGCGCTGCGGCAGCTGCAGGCCCTAATTGCAAAACATTATTTTCTGTTTCCTGTTGTTGCTGCCATGAAGGTCCATTTATAATGACTGCAGCCCTCTCTCTTTCGGCAGGACTCCCTGTTACACCAATTCCTCTATGCTGGAGTTCTTCAAAGCGCACTGTCTCACACGGGCTTGTGCCTGGCAGCCTCCATGTGCGTGTCCAGCAGTGTCTGGAGCAGACGGGATGCTTGCTGTGGGAGCTGGTGTTGCGTGGTCAGCTGAGGGGCCAGGCTGAGCCCCTCATCACCACCTCTCTGGGCAGTGGGCTTTTATGTGGGTTTGCACAGAGGCTCTGAGATGATTAATTCATTTGTTCCTGGAATATTCTGCCCCTGGGTGCCTGCGTTACTGTGAATCAATTTAGTACTTTCGGGCCTGGATTAATGCAAGTGCCGATGGAGCATGCACAGGAGGAAGGAGGGGGGTGGAGTGGAAGAAGCGGGGGGATACCCAGGACACAGCTAGCAACTCTTAAAAATGAAAAATACGGAGATGGAGTGTTTTAAGAGCAATATTTGTTCATTTGTTTTTCAGTCCTCTCAGCTAGCATGCTAAATCCAGTTCACTGAGAGGCAACGAGCTAGTCAGTGTTTCAGGTTGTGCCTTATAAATCAAGACTGTAGTAAGGAATTTGAAATGTATATTGAGGCTGGCTGTTCTCTTACCTCCTGCTGTAATGAATTCATGTCTGCAGACAACAGACACAATTATTATGGAAATTGCACACACACGCGCACACACACACACACACAAACACTCAGAGGAAAACGGGTTTTTTCAGAGCTCTTGCTTTAGTGCTCCCAGTCCAGGCCTCCTGTTCCTGATTGGGCTGTCATAGCTGGCGGCAGGATTTTGCCCATCCTGCCAGGCAGCCACTGGAGGACATCAGGACATCACCCATGGCCTGCCCCGAGCAGTGGGCTATGCGTCCAGGGCTACCACTGCTCTCAGCCTGCTGCCCAAAGACAGATGCACCAAAGCTGTGGTATTAATATTTAGGCTGCAAAATGGCTCAGCAGTGCAGTGGGAAGTGGGGGAAATGACCACACGTCCATCCATCGGTCACTCTGAGGAAGCCGACTGTAATTAAATTAAGTAAACCCAAATCCTGCTAAGTGTTCAAGCATGATATTGTGCTCAAGGGAATAAAACAGTGAGTGAATAGGACTGATACAATGAAAAGTTGACTCTTCCTGGACTCCATTTTGAAAGCTGGAGAGCAGCTTTCAAAGCTAGAAAGGGACTTTTTACGAAAGTGTGCAGTGACAGGAC
The DNA here is from genome assembly GCA_013398955.1 of Callaeas wilsoni. Classification (NCBI taxonomy): domain Eukaryota; kingdom Metazoa; phylum Chordata; class Aves; order Passeriformes; family Callaeidae; genus Callaeas; species Callaeas wilsoni. The sequence continues at coordinate 67,304 of VWPU01012123.1, forward strand.
AAGGGGCAGCGGCTTTAAACAAGCAAAGTAGGTTTAGATTAGCTGTTATGAAGAAATTCTTGACTGCGGGAGAGGCGATGCACAGGAACAGGTTGCCCAGGGAAGCTGTGGCTGGCCCATCCCTGGCGGTGTCCAAGGCCAGGTTGGACGCGCGGGGCCGGGCGGGGGCCCGCAGTGCCCGGTGTGCCCGGCAGGGGGCAGTGCTCCCCCAAGAATTCGGCAGCTGGCGCTTAAAGCCCAAACCCAAACCCAGCGGTTTCTGTGCAGAGGTAAAACCAAAGGAAAACGGGGGCCGAGCGCTGGGATCCTTTCCCCTTTCTTTCCTGCTTATTTTTCACAAGGAAATGTAGAAGTATTTATCTCTCTACTGTCTTTAAAATAAACCCTGATGTTTCCTTTCTGTGCCTAAAAGTGAACAGACCTTCAGCTCCCTAGCAGGTTAGCGACAAGAAGGCATTCTCAGTATTGCCAACCACTAATGCTGCTATATTTTGTATCAGTGAAATGGCTAAAATCTTGCAGTTTGCAGATATTTAGCGTGATTTAGTTCTCCTTCACCTGAGGCAAAAGCATTTCTTTCTCCTTCAGATTCAAGCTATGCATCCCTTTGTAAAACCTCAGGTTGTGTTTTGTTTGGTTTTTCCTTCCTTTTCCATGTGTTCTTTTTCTTATTTTATTTCAAAGAATCACAGAATTTTTAGGGTTGGAAGGGACCTTAAAGATCATGTGATTCCAACCTCCCCGCTGTGGACAGGGACGCCTTCCACCAGACCAGGTTGCTGAGCCCCACCCAACCTGGCCTTGAACGCTTCCAGGGATGGGGCACCCACCTGTTCCTGTATCTCACTATGCTCTGAGTAAAGAAATCCTCCCTGACATCTAACCTAAATCTCTCCTCATTTAATTTAAAACTGTTCTCCTTTTTCCTATCACTATTTGCCCTTTATTCCCACATCATGACGGACTCTTCCTCACTTACTTTGTGTTAGTGCCCTGAAGATTAAGGCAAGGAGTACGGTGGAGGCATTTCAATAAGGCAGGGAAAAAAAATAAGCCTTGCAAGAAAAATTGTCCAGATAATGATAAATCTGAGTGCTGCAAACAAATCCTCCTTGAATGTCACAGCTTCATGAGAGTCACTGCAGTAGAATATAGAAAACGTCAGTGTATCGAAGGAATTTTTTTTGGGGTAGTTTACACGGGAGTTTCCTCAATTCAAACTTCTTTTGCACTGCATGCATACGTGAAGGATGTTCTGGAAGTGCAGTTGAGGTAAAGAAGGGACTGGATGGTGGCATGATTTGAAGGGTGCTCTATAGTGTTATGTGTGCTTCATGGCTGCCTGTATTTCTGACCCAAAAATGCTACCAAGGAGCATTTGCAAATGTTTGCTTTTCTTTCAGGTCCTTTGAAAGTGGCACCCAAAGTCCATTCTAGACATTTTCCTGAGGAGGCCAAACATCTGTGAGGGACAAGGCTGAGGATTCATGGCCAACTAACCTCTATGTAGTGTGCTGCTTTTCCATCTTCTGCAAGTTCAGTGAGTGTGGCAGCAGAGGGCGGGGAGCCCCAGGAAGGAAAGGAAAACCTTCTGTACACAAAGCCAGCACAGCAGCAGGGGCAGCTGCCCTCACGTGCACTGCTCCCCTCTGCAAGCACCTTGCACCTGCGTGCAGGATTTTCATTTGGGATGCTTGGACACAGCTTTGAGGCTGCCAGAGTTGGGGTTAGCCGAAGTTTCCTGTCCCAAACACCAAAAGCCATGAATTGCTTCCAAAGAGGCTGTTGAGTGACCATCACTGATTGTAAGTATCTTGCCAGGCTGAAACTCTAGAAGTGCACAGAGGCAATGAATGGTAGGTTTCCACATAGCCTTGTTCATCCCTATGCCCTTTGGCTTTTGCCCGGCTTGCCTGCTCTGGAAGAAATCATTTTACGAAACAACAGGACAATGCTGATAAATCTTTCCTGTGGTGGGGAGCAGCTTCATCTGGATTTCAAAAACCATACTGAGCCTTTGAATGTTCTCATCTTTCTGCTCACCTTTTCCTGTGTGCTGGGTAATTTGGTTAGGGGGAAGCACAAAGAGAGAATCCTATACCCCTGTTTTTTAAAAAATTTAATTCCTAATTAAGAAATTAATTTCAAGGCAGAGCAAAACAATGCGTGTAAGCTGGCTTTACCAGTGAGTTGTGTGTCTGCAGCTTTTTTGTGCCTTTATTTCAGAGAGGAAATCCTAAAAGATGGATGAGGTGTATAGGGTTTGATCATGATACAGCAGTCCTTACCTCCACTTCTCTGGCTAAAACCAGCTGAGGGCTGCACGGATGGCGGTTACCATCTGTCAGTTGTGAAATGATTTGATGGTTTCGAGTTGTGTTTCTATGGGATGAGTTTCTATTTAACAAGAAAACACCAGTGAAACAGGCACTTCTGCTAATCGTTACAGGGGCCAGAGATTGAATAGATGGTGGAAACTGCATTTCTTTCTCATCTTGCTCTTGTCAACACTGTGTGAAAAATAGAGCAGGCCTCAACTCAGGAAAACAGTTTTGTCAAATTTTGAACTTCTAAAGTTATTTTCATTGTGTGGGGACCAGAATGGACTTTTTTATTTCTTGTGAAATAGGCCATAGTAGTATCCTTTAATGAAACTTGTTAGCAGGATAACTCTTGAGATATTTAATTTACTGAAAACAGTCTTTTTTTTTTTTTTTTCAGAGAGCAAAACCACTCAGCAGTAACTTCAGTGCTAATTTTGTTAAAATGATGGCAAATTTTTTCAAAAGGAGGGAAAATCCTGAAAAACGTCTCTTTTTTTCAACTAAAATATATTGAATGTGAAATTCTCCATTGTTCCCGGGTGAAAAATGTATCCTTATTCATTGATCATTCAAAGCCAGGTTTGGTTGGGGTTTTTTTGGTAATAATTAGTAGCAACACTGGAAATCAGATCTTTAGCTGAGGTCCATTTGAATATTTTTACAGATTTTGACATGTTTATACCTTTCTTTCTCTCATTTTTTTTTTCATTAGATCCACGCCAGCAGACTTGAGGGAGGATTAGGATCCTGTTGTGAGCAGTGTTGCACAAGAGTGTAGCAAGAGCCAGTTGCTGCCCCAAAGAGTTTTATAAAACAGCGTGATGAAGGCAGATGACATTTGGGAGTGGAAGCAGGCAAATGGAGACAGAGGAACTTGTCTAAAGTCAAGGCTGGGATGAAATCCAGATTTCCAATGTCCTTGTCCGGGGCCTGAGTCATGAGTAGCTCAAGCTTTTCCACCCTGACTCCTTCTTCAGTATTCTGCAGTTGGGTGCACTTTTCCACCAGCCTTCTCTCCTGTTCGGCAACATCTTTTGGGGAGCCACGTCCTTCGTGGTCAGACCTGGGAGGAGAGGTCAGATGTCAGGAGAGATGGCTCAGCTGAGCTCTGAGCTCCGAGCCTATGGCCAGCAGTTGCTGGAGCCATGTGCTTCGAGGGGATAGAGGAGAATCCCACAGCAAGCGGTTATGAAATGGCTCACCCCTGGGAAAGTTTCCTTTGAACTGCTGTCAATTAAAGGATGACTTATGGCCTCAAGCACTAGTTGATTTTTTTTCTTAATATTTACTATTTAAATTCTAGATGTTCTTGTTACCCAGACTTGTTTGTGCTTGGTCTGTCTAATTTAAGCTAAACCAGCTCCTCGGGGCAGAGTTCTGGTCTTCTTATGTTTGTTAATTGCCGTGTCCCCCCTGAAATCATGCAGATTGTAATAAATAAAATAGCAATGCTGTGTCCTTCTAGTTTTAACCAGTCATTCTCAATCTTTCCTTCTCTTTTTGGTGTTGGTTAGGCATACTCCTTGTGTTGAAATTGTCTTTGATCCAGATTTGAAAACAAAAGAAAATTGTATTTAAATGAACAAAAGCACATCCAAGGAGATGAGGACCATATTTGGGATGTCTGTATCTTTGGTTCTGTGACCTTTTTGGTTCGGGTACCTAGTTCACCAAAAATTTCTCAGCAGTGCAGTTCAGTATCAAGAGTCAGACCTTCAGGCAGGATAGATCCAGCTGATTCCCCAAAGGAGAGGGGAATTGAGGGCGTGGCACCTTTGAAGCTGCTCCAGGGGCACCTGCCCGACAAGACTCATTTTGAGATGGCTTGTGGGGTGGAATGAGTTCCTTAGGAAAGAGCTCCAGGGAAGCCACAGCCATCCTCGTGCCTGCTCCTGGCACAGCAGCCAGACTGGCTGATAACCAGTGCATGGTGAGGACGTGGATAACCCAGCTCCTCCCTAGATGAGGCAAAGATGTAGCTCTTATAGGGTTTTTTCAAAACTGTAGTTTTGGATGCCTTGGATACAACCTACCTTGGAGCTTGCACGTGCTGAGGAGGTGTGTGTGCTGAAATGGAAATCAGCTGCCCCTGCTTTGGAAAAGGAAGGATTACCAACTCATCTGTGATAGTTGTGGACCTGATGCAAGGTGTACTTTGCTTATGAAGGGTTTGGCACCTTTATCATAACCCTTCGGATCATACACCTCCACCACAATATTGTGAATGGCTTCTCCCTGGAGCATAACAAAGAAAAAAGGTTTTTCAGGGAAAAATGAGTTTATTTGATGTAGTAGCTTGAGTCTACATTTCACTGTGCTTGTCTAAATGTATCTAACCCAATTGTGAAGCAATCGAGGAAACCACATTGCAGCTGCACAAATGTTGTGATGTAAAAAACCAAACCTGCCACTCAAATCCAACTCTCCATGGTCCAGCCTGAGAAAAATGAAGATAAACAAAATCTAATGTGAATTTTGGTCCAATCTCTGTCTGGAGGTCTGGCTTAGATTGAAGATGACTCTTTTGCTGTGACCTGATGGTGAAAATGAGCATCTAGATTGGTTTTCTAGCATGAAAAAAGCCACACTGTGCATGCTGCTGTCCTGCACACTGAGGTGGGATCAAACACTGATTATTTTAACAAATGGATTGCTAGAGCTCTTATCCATCTTCCTGCACCCCTTTTGCTCTCCTACAGAGCCACAGACCAAGCTGGGAGAAGTCAGGCAGAGGACCTCCTACCCCGATGCATGCTAGCCTGCATCCTCAGAGAGAGGCAAGCACGCTGCCTGCCTGCTTGGGAGCAGCACTCAGATGCAAGCCTTCACCACAGATGGCTGAGACTGAGTTTTCAGTTCACTGGGTCTGTTATTTCTACCCTGTTTGAACCACAAATATGCTTGTTTAAATATTTTCTCTGAAATTTCACTTTTGGAAATTTGCCTTGTAGCATTTCAGAAGTAGATCACTTGGTCATTTATTTAATTTGGAAGCTAATTATTACAATTTTATGGTGTTCCCTGATGTCAGTTATCAGAACTATCCTGATAAGAAATACAAAGAGTACAACCTCCAAAACAAACCACCTAAAAACATTTTGATATTAGATTCTCAAATATAATTTCAAAACTCAAAATCTGACCTCAAAATGCCAACATGTTCTGGATTGAAAGCACCTAACTCATTTTTATTTCATTGCAGTATCTTTTTAATGAGAATTTTGTTGAGATCATTGCTAAAAAGATTAAATTGGGCAAAGGCTTCAGTTTTGCATTAGAATTTCACTCTTAAATTCTGTTGTCACTACCCTGCACCTGCAGCAGAGACATTTATGTAAGGTAAAGGTTTCCATTGATTCTGGATGAGAGGCTTTTGCCTAGGTCTTAGAGGAATGTTAAATGAAACATCCTGTTAAGAGTTTGATTTAATGCCACAGTGAATTTGTCTTAATGTATCTTTATTTTGTCAGACCTATCTGGGCTCCAGCTCTTTTCATTAGGGGTAAATAGTCAGAAACTAAGTCACTGCCTGCTTACATGTCATATCTGACTGAGCCAAGCCAAGAGGGATTTATGATGTCAATATTAAATACGATATGAAATATTAACACATAAATATGGTGATGGAGAGTACCAAGAGCAAGCTTCTGCCATATTTCTGTATTGCTTTCATCGCTCCTTCTGAGAGGAAAGATCTGAAGGAGAGATCAGAAGAAGACAAGGTTAGGAGATAGGGCAGCAAGGCTCTAGGTTTAATGTTGGATGTGGCAAATCTTGAGGTAATTTTAATTTCTGATGGTGGTGAGTTCTGCACCACATAAATCACGGGTCTGTGGGAGAGCAGCCATGCGCTGCTGTCAGGAGGAGATGGATGGCTGGTGGGAGAGGTGGGCTCCCAGGTGAGCCTGGCGGGCCACGTGCAGCCACAGCAGGTGGCTGAAGCCTCTCTGGCTGCACCGAGGAGTCTGCATCCCACTAGCAGGATGGGGATGGAGGTTTGGTCCCAGGGACCTGTTTTGCTGAGCAGATGTGCTGCTCTGCTTCACACCAATGCATAGCTGTTTTGGTTTTTTTTTGTGGTGTTTGGGGTTTTTTTTGTTGCTGTTTTTTCGTTGTTGTTTTTTTTTTATAGCAGCAGGAAGCATCAAAACTGTGCCCACCTCACTCACCCTGGGGACGAACACTAAGCCATCATGGGCAGGTGAAAAGCACTTTGTTTTGTACCCGCTGTTTCTTATCTCACAGTGCTCAACCCAGTCTCCAGGGTGCAAGGACTGACCTCAACAGTCGAGTGGGCACTGCCAGGCAGAGGAAGACAGCTGAAACTGAAGAAGCCTCTCCCACAAGTGGCTGACATTGCCAATGTCCTGTCAAGACACACATGGGAACAACACAAAGCTGCTCACAACCCATCCCTCCAGAGACCCACCATTCCTCCTGCCAGCCTGCCAGCATGGCACCCAGAAATCCTTCTCCTAACTGCTCAATTAAACCCTGGGATGGCTGAGGATTGCAGATGGCCTGCGCAGTTCACAGAGAGCGCTGCCACTGGCCCTTTGCATGAGGCTCCTCATCACAGGACAGCAGCAGGGTGGCAGGGCTGTACTTCATCTCATCCTTGGTTGTCCCCTCCTGTCTCTGCACTCCTTGTCCTGTACTGAACAGGATAGCAGAGGAAGATAATGATCCTCATTTGTATCAGTTAAGGTCTCAGCCCACTCTGGAATTTACTTCATTAGGACTGTAGGCTGAATTTATTTTCATTTCTCCTACTGTAATGCCTTGCTGCAGTGTAACTGAAGCATCTCTTTTTAGTGTACTAAAGTACCAGACTTGTCTCTTCTCATTTCTTTTAACCTTCTTCAGGTTTCTCTTCCGCTTCTTCCCACTTCTCTTCCTCTATCTTCTTTTTGTGAGCTATTTACCCACCTTATTTTTCATCCAGCCTCTGATGCTGGGCATCATCTGGATTCATCATCTGGATTCATCCTCTGCTAGCAATGGAAAGGCAGCAGGCGAGGATGCCTGACACACTTGGTACATCACTTGGCCTGTGGGTCAAACCCTAGTCTCGCTGCAGGGGACAGGTACATATCCCTTTCCCCCCAGCTACAGTGGATGAGAAGAGGTACTTAAGGTAGGAGGCTGAGGAAGTGTAGAAAGTTCCCACAGCCTGTAGGTCAAGGAATAAAAGAGCAGGAGACATAAGAGTAAAATTTAAGAAACAGAGAAGCAGGTGGGACACTGGGAGTGGAGATGAGGGCCCATTGAACAGAGGGGTACCTGTGCATGGTGCAATGCACCTGTGCATATCCTACCCTGATGTGGTCAAGAGTCATTCTTCCTGTCCAGCCCTGCTCTCCCTCCAGCCAGGGGCTGGGATGGGAGTGGTCTTTGAGAAACTGCCCAATCTGCATGGAGGCTGGGTCCTCCCATTGTCCCCAACTCCCATTTGTGCCTTTGACGCAGGAAAAGCAAGACAAAGGAAACTTTTGATGTGGCCTTCTATGGGTCGCTGCCTCTCAGCACTTTGGCCCGGTGCTCCCTCTGCTGGGAAAAGTAAAGAGATGAAAATCAACACAAAACAGGCAGAACTGGCCTGGAAAGTGCTAACATGATATTATTACACATTCCACTCTGTCACACGCCTGTGTAGCTGTAGTTGCAGTCACTGATGGCCTGTGGATACACAGAGAAATTTGTTTGTTTGTCATTCCCATAGGTTTTTCAGTGAGTCTATGCTTTAAAAGAGATATATGGCCTTCTTTCATGGCAGCCTGGCTTTACTACAGCTGGTCTGGTCCGTACGTTTGACCCTAGCATGGGACTCTTTCCAAATCCTTACCCTAAACTCGGTGTGCTGGGGGCTGGTGGCTCAGCACACCCATCGCTTCTTGCTCTTACACCTGCTATAAGACCCTTAGAAGCTTCCTAGGGGCAAAGAAGTCCTTCACTGTGGGTTACCTTTTCAAGTTGCACTGATGCTGCATTATGACACTAGAAATACCTGTTTCGAATAAGGGAAATGGCAAAGTTTAAGTGTGTGTGCTTGTGTGTTCTAAAAGCCTGCATCTGCATGTGTGCTGTCAATGGACGAGGAGAAAGTGTACGCCAAGCTCTTAATTTGTTTTGGAGGTGGTGGCAGCACGTTTGCTTCTATAGAAAGCTTTATAGCCTTTTTTTTTCCCATCAATGGGCAGTCCCTAACTGCATTTATTCATTCCATTGAAATAAATGAGTCTGTGGCTGGATCTGGATGCATGGCCTTCAAGGGAATTTATTCTGTATCTTTCGTGTTAGTGATATCTGTGAAAAACAGGAAACTGTTTTTCCATCTCATTCACATAACAGATAAGATGAGAAATTAGCTGCTGGATGAGCATCCCGGGGGCTGTTCATTTAGTCACAATAACTAAGGCTCTGCTGCCTCCTGTGCACACACACATGTGCACCAACCCACACACACACACACACACACATACACGATGTTCACACTCACACTCCCACTGTCTCTCTCTCAGGGTCATTTTCCCACTTGAAAGCAGCTCTGCCTCATTGTGACAAACCTCCTGATCTGGAGAGATTTCCTTCCCTCAATTTCTCTTCTCTCTTGCTTCTTCCCAGAGCTGTTGCCTGTGGAGTGCCAGGGCTCCCGACAGCTGGCTGTGTGCACCGCTAAAGGAGAAAAATTTGGGTAAGGAGTGGATTTTCACCAGCACAACATGGTGCATAACCCCTCCTGCTGGCTACTCTACCTCCTTCCACATCCAGGGCCAGGGACCAGACAGGCGGCCCCATGTGCTGCTGTGGTGAGCCCCGGACAGTGGCCCCCTTGGATGACCTCCACAGCTTGACAGCAATGATTTTTCTCCAGCCCCATGAGTAGCACACTGTCCTTCTGCACCTCTCCCTCTGCAGATGGTGACCAATGCCATGTCCAGGTACCAGGTAACCCACTGGTGACAGGCAGCACCTACTTTCTTTTGAAATCTGCTTTTCCCACCACCTCACTTGCCCACCACCTCACATTTCACCCACTTTCAGACAGTAAAATGAAGTCAACAATGGGCAGAATTTATCATGTCCAAGAGATGCAGTTAATCTTTAGGATGAAACAAAAGTAGTCCCAGGAGGATGCTGGAGAAGGAAAGGGTGCTTTGCCCTCCCTGCAGTTGTCTTCCTGCAGACCCAGCTTGGGGGAAAGCTCACAGCCTTGGAGCAAATCTGAAAAAAGGAAAGTGTAGTCAAAGCAGAGGTTGGGTTTTTTTGTTTTGTTTTGTTTAATGTTTAGAAAACTAAAGAAAAGGAAATCAATTATGAGGCCTACCTGAATTTTATTTCCTCACCAAAAACCAAATTACTCAGCAAACTTATCGCTTGCTATTGCAGGCCTTGGTATTAAAGAAAACAATCAGGCCAGCAGGATTAATCTCTGACAGCTGCCTTATCTTTAACTTGCACCTTTGTTATTTTCTGATGAGCTTCTCTTTTTTTGCTGCCACGTTGTACCATACCTCACTGGTTCCTTTCATTTTATCATCAGGCAGGAGCGGAGGACCTTTCAGTTTATTAAAAAACCTTTATTTGTGAAGAACAAAGAGAGGGGAAAAAAGGCAAACAATGAGGTCAGACAATCTCCTTCTTGCCAGGAGTCACTCACCTGTTATTTAGAGTGTTATCAGTTAGAGGAGACTTGCATCATTGAAAATCAGTCTCTGACAGCACACTCTGTAAATGCACACACACACATGTACGTGCACACACACAAAAGACTCTCAGGATTGACTCATACCAACCTCCAGACAAGGTCCTCTCTTGCCAAGGCTATAATATTGTCAGAGGGAAGTCCATTCTTGCTCTGGCTCGGGGGTGGCAGTCAGGGTTTTGGTGCAGGAGTACGGCTTTTGCAAGTCTAGCTGTACCAGGCTACCTGCATCTCAAACAGCATCCTCTACCCCCCAGGAAAGCCTCCTGCCCTAACCTGCTTTGTGCTCTCCTGACAATGCCTCTTGGCACACAGTGGGACTTCGAGATGTTCAAATAACAGCCTTCTCTTCTTCTGTGCCTCTCCAATTCTGCTTTGCTAAAGAGGTTGATTCAGGTAGCACCCAAAATGACTCAGGTAGGTGTCATTTCTCCGCTGCAGTCCTCAGTGTTGTGCAGATGCCAACCCCCTCGGTGCAGGAAATGCCTCCTGCCTTTGTCCTGCTGGTGGGTACTGCTGTGGAAGATTTCACAGAAGCTTGTATGGACAAGATGTACTCTGATTGCAAAATGTAGAGCTGGTTTCCTGTTCTTGATGTAACAAGTCCACCTTGCAGTGGTTTTTTGTTTCCTTTCATCCCACTGAGTTTTGGACATGTAGGACGTGAACTCATGAATGACTGAATTCGAGTTAGTGACATCGCACTGGTTCCCTAGGATGAAGACCTGCACATATAAAAACAGAGTTACAAACCCAGACTTCTCTTCCTGGAGTTCGAAGAGCAAACCAAATTTGAAGCTATCTTTAAGGAACAACCTGTTGAAGATGTTGAGATTATTGGTGACTAACTTGTGACATTTGGCAATGGAGTTAGTGCCACTGAGAAATGTTTCAGCATTTAAAGACAGCTAACAAGAGAATCAAAGAACAAACCCCAACCAGCTATAAAATAATAATAATAAAATGGTGTTACTCAACTCCCACAAAAACTAAAAAGGCCTGGAACACACAATGTGAACCCCTAGATACATACCTTTACCCTGCTCTGTTGGTGTGGTTGCAGACATAGCTGTGTACATGATGATAGAAGACATGATGATCTAGCAGTATGAATGCTTCACTGGCAGAAGTTTAAATTGGTCTCCTGTAAATCACGCTGCCAAGAGTGGTGCATGGTATTCTTGTCCTTTGCCTCTCCTCTGAACCAGAGGGTGAAGCAGATGGTATAAATCTGTTTCTCTCAGAACTATGCCAATCCTCATCACAGGAAAAAAGACCAAACCTTCTGCTGCCTGTTAGAAGCACCTTTTGGTCCTCTTTATACCACTGGAGACTCCCTCAACAAAGCTTTTCTAAGGTAAAGAAAGCATGACTCCAAAGGACTGACATATCCTGCTCTTTCCTGGTTAAATGCTTTGGGGCCCTGGGTTTCTCTCCTTTCCTGTGCCTTAGAGTGACTTCTGCAGTATATTTTGTCCATGGTTTTGTTCTGTAAGCTCTAGGCAAGAAGTCTTCTCTGTCACGTATGGCTACAGAAATCAGAACACTACAACTGTCGTTGCATACCCAAAAGCAATCATGAATTATAGCTGGTTTATTAAATAAAAATATACACCCATCTCTAGCTAAAAAGGATATAAGTGTCCATAAAATGATTAGATGTGTTTCCAGACTGTGGAGTTACACAAAGAAATGCTTTTAGAAATCATGAGCTATTTACCTGTGTGTGTGTACATGTACATACATGTGCCTTTCAACAGACCATCTGGATATTTTCAGCAGTCTGCCTCTCTTCTTTCTAGGAGTTTTCATTTCTGCTCTGGAAGCATTATTTAGTTTGACTGCTCAGTTCAAATCTGCAGTTTTCGAATCCAGAACCCAGGTTCTGGAAAGAACCTGAGAAAACGAGCAGAGACAGTTACATAAAATGGGGGACTAAAATCCAAAGAAAAGGAAAAAAAGGATAGTTCATTGACAAAGGAGACTTTGAGATCTCTTTTGTTGTGTTCTCTTTTTGCACCCCAGGCTTCGTTGGTGGTTGTTCTCCTCTCCTCTCCTCTCCTCTCCTCTCCTCTCCTC